>BQNB010030772.1:23908-54566 GCA_026074375.1 Tanacetum coccineum
TTTTTTATTGTATTTTGTGCGGGTTTATTTTTTCGGTCTCATGTTTAATAGTGTGGGTTAATTTTTGCGTTAAAATTTTATTTTTATTCTTTTCTATTTTTTATTTGTGCGGGTTTATTTTTTCGGTCTCATGTTTAATAGTTTGTTTTTTTTATATGAGCTTATGTGTTGGGCCTCATGTCGCGAGTATTTTTTAATAGTGCGGGTTAATTTTTGCGTTAAAATTTTATTTTTATTCTTTTTTATTTTTTATTTGTGCGGGTTTATTTTTTCGGTCTCATGTTTAATAGTTTGTTTTTTTATATGAGCTTATGTGTTGGGCCTCATGTCGCGAGTATTTTTTTATCTGAATAAGTCAATATTTTTTTTAGTTTTTTTTTCTATTTTATGCCGAGCGGTTTTTTTTACATTGCCTACAAAAAAAAAGGCTAAATGGGTCAGCCCAAAATGGGAGCCCAATATTTCGGGCACTGTAGCAACGCTGCCAAAAACGGCAGCGTTTTATCCCATTCATAGTATATATGTATAATAATATATATAGGGGTGAAAACCCTTTTTTTCTTTCTTCTCCTTCACGACAAAACCACAAGCCCAACACCTTTCTTCTTTCCATTTGTTTACTCGTCAAAACCAGCCCTTCAATAAGTCCCATTGGGATTTACATCATAGTTTAGTGTATACCCGAGCCCAAGCAACAATGGGCTTTTTTATTATTCCAAAGCCCACAAAATGAGCTTGATTTTGCACGAACTGATTTCAGCATGTATAACTAGAGTTGCAAATCCAAACCGGTTTTTTAAAAAACCGGTCGAAAAAACCGTAACCGGTTTTTTAAAAAACCGGTTTTTTTAACCGGTTCGGTTAAATTAAAAAACCGGTTTTTTAATTTTTTTTAAATTTTTTTTTTTATAACCGTTAATAAGTTTTTAAAAAAAAAAAACCGGTTTAAACCGGTTAAAAAAACCGGTCACAAGGAAGTCAGAATAGCCGATTCATTTAAAAAAAACCGTTCTTTAAAACCGCTTTAACGAAAACTTAAAAAAAGTTTATGAATTTATGCAACAAAATATGTCAAATACAAAACAATACCAATTGATGATACAATATGCAGGCCGATCGAGTACCCGAATGGCAAAGTGACATTAATATAAAACTTTATAATAGTTTATTTGAAGCCGCTATAAATGCGTCAACAGAACATCGTCCCCAAAAGCGAGTTGGGAACTATATATGCTACTCCCTTTAAAACTTTAAGCGGCCCAAGAGTTTACAAACTTTGACATTTTGGCTTGGGGAAAAGAAAGGGGAAATCCAATGTCCAATTTTATCCGCTATGCTCTGACTTATTAACGGTCCAAGCTTCGACGGCTTCCAATCGGCCTTGTTCTATTAGTCGGTAGAATTTATAATCGGAAGAAGGACAAGACTAACCCGCAATCCGTGGGAAGTATGTGTAGTTTGAAAGATTATTTGGATCTGGAAGTAAGATAGTGTACAACATGAAACAATCGTTGGAAAGGTCCGAGTATAGAAGACGTTTGAAAAACTATAGCAAGAGAAAAGTTGACGTAGGGATGATCACCATCCGAAGACCGAATTAGATGAAGGTGAGTTTTGAAGACTTAGATAATGAACACGTACCATGTACAAAGATTTTCGGAAGATTTAATGATTGAAGTATAACGTTGAGGGCAATGCCGAAGCTTCACATACTGACACTTGATACACTAATATGTTTTCGGTGATGGCCATGCCGAAGCTCGAAATGTATTATATTTATACATTTTTAGTTGTATAAATGTATTGTTTAAACTAAAAGTTATGTGATTGTATTTTTTTTATTATTTTTCCGGTGCAAAATAAAAAGTTATGATTGTATTTGTTTAGTATTGCGGGTGTATTGTTTAATTAAATTTGATAATTATCAAGTTTAATTAAATAAATGTTCGAAGAGTTTAAATTCCAAAAAACCGAACCGGTATACAAAACCGATTAATTATCCTAGTGCAGTACTACAATTTTTGACATAACTTAGAATAATGATTGAATCGACCGAAATGTATAACGAAAAAAAAACGACGTAAAAAACGATTCGAAAATTTATAACCGAAAAAAACCGAGTTCGGAAAAAACCGAAAAACCCGAAAAAAAAAACCGAAACCGGTTATTAGAAAAACCGTTCCTTAAAACCGTTTTTCTAATAACCCGAGAAACCCGTTTTAACCGATTTTATCACCACGAGGGTATAACCAACGAGTTGACTTCAATATTTATGTTTATTATGTTCACATGAAAAATAAAGATCTTATTTTGTCCTTTGCGTTGCCTTTTTAATCACCTAAAACGGAAGTCCCGGTCGAAGAATTTATACCAAAACATTGTGACGTATTAAATCTTTCACTCTTCATATTTTATTTTAATTTCATCGTTTAGGCTCAAAATGTTGGCTTTTCACTAACTTCAACATATGCTCGATATTTACTGCAAATAATAAATATAATCAATTAAGTGTTAATTCTTATATAAATAAAGGTAAAACGAGCAATAAAGACGGGATAAATAATGCAATAAAATAGACGTTATTTGATGTCATCAGGTACACATTAGTATGTTCTGACATAACGTTTTGTTTTAATCATTTGTATGAGTTAAACACGTGGGAAAAATTGCTAAAAATTCATGAAGACACTTAATACACTATAATTAGACCTGGCCAGAGGAAAAAATTTAGAAAATAATTAACTTAGTAAAGTTGACACCGGAAGTGGACTGAAATTCGGGATAGATTTGATGTGTTTGTGTAAACGGTCAAACGAGACAATGGACATATAAATTTGACAAAGACAATAATTAGTGTATTACCGAGTCCGAATATATCGTTTATAGTCTAAATAGTACCCTTTTAATTGTCTTAGGTCGTAGCTAGAAAGTACGAGCGTATCGGGTTCCGAGCTTTCCTTTCTCATCAAGCCATTCGGGATAGATTTGATGTGTTTGTGTAAACGGTCAAACGAGACAATGGACATATAAATTTGACAAAGACAATAATTAGTGTATTACCGAGTCCGAATATATCGTTTATAGTCTAAATAGTACCCTTTTAATTGTCTTAGGTCGTAGCTAGAAGGTACGAGCGTATCGGGTTCCGAGCTTTCCTTTCTCATCAAGCCATTTATTATTGCCATTTCTCTTTTAAGGTGAGTTTACGCAACCCCTTTTTACCGCTTTCTTATTTTAGGGTGAAATGCATGACTATACTTTATGTATAATTTTATGAGCTTTATAAATTACTTTATCACTATTTGACGAACTACTTGTACTATTTTTGCGGACTAAAATATGTTTTTACGTGAGTATTCACGGATCCCCTCTTTTTGTTGTTTTTACAAGTTTTAGGATGGAATGCATGATTTGAGCTTTTATAAAATATTGGTTGCTTGTTTTATTAAATTAATATAAAAATTAAAAAATAATATATGAAATGAATAAAAAAAATTAAAAAAAAAATAATAAAAAAAAAAAATTAATATTAAATATTAAAAATAAAAATATATTAAAAATATAAAAAAATAAATAATATAGACATGGAATATTTTGAACTTGTGCTTTTTAGACTATATTTGATCTTGTGCTTTGACTATAAAATTTTGATAGTACTTTAACATAAATTTAGGTGTTTACAAAAAATGACGTATTTTTTACGATGACATTTGTCTTGAACTATTAAATTTTGTGCTAGGCTTTGTGTATCATTATTGTTATGTAGTCTCTTTCGTGCCATGTGTACAAGATACACATAGTGTATGCTTATCAAGAAAAAAAAGTAAAGTAGTCTGGACAACGCTGTTTAGGGGTAGGCGAATCCCTCTTTCCCATGTTACTAATGCATATTAGCGAAGAAGACAAACATACATTATAGTAATACACATTTCACAAGCTATACTATGTCGTTTTGGCCACGTTTCTACAGTGAAATGAACACTACCCGGGCCACTGGGCTCGGTTACTGTTCATCGGCCCGAAAAAAAACAAAAAAAACTTTATAATCCCGCTCCCCTCTTGGCCAAAATAAGAAAAAAAATATTTACGGACGTACTCTCATTTTAAACGATTTACGCTATTTCTAAGGCTTGGGCCAAAAAAAAACAAAAACGCGCATTGTCCTTTAATATAAGAAACAAAACAACTATCAACATGAGACCATAGCAAAAATAAACCCGCCAAAATAATAGAAAAAACAAATTGTCTCATTTTAAAAGCGGGTACTTGAAACACGTCTTTTTGACTAGCTTTCTAACAGTAAAATAACAGTACCCTCTGCTCTCTCTCTCTTTTCAATCACCTCTTTTTCTCCTTTCTCGATTCGATTTGTGATTAGTGTATGAAGTGAAAGTAAACCGGGTTCCTACAATTTTCGATCCGAGTGAAGAGAAGAAGAGTTCAATATATTTTTCTAGAAAATATGATTTGGGCAAAGTAAGTATAACTTAATAAGAAATGAAACTAATTTACTTATTACTTTTTTTTGGCTTAATCAATAAATGATGGGCTAAAAGATAGAAAAATAAATAATATAGATTTGGGCTTAGGCAAACTCATATTGTCTAGCGATCTTATGATCTTACGTTGGATCTCACGATCTTACTTACGATCCTACCTCACATACGAACCTATGACGATCCTACACGATTTTAACTAGTAAACACATAGAATCGTACGATCTTACAAATTTACTTGCGATCTTGACAACTTTGCTTCACACACTATAGATTAGTGTACAAATAAACTACTTTATATTGGTTTAATCTAATTTGAGATTATTGTTTATCGTAAAATTACTTCTTATACATCTTATACATCTTTGATTATTGTTTATCATGATGTCTGCGGGTCACGAAACACATGAAACAAACACCCGAGATGTATCTAAAGGAACATTTGTTTTTATGAAATGAATTGTAATGGTATTACTGCATCAACAAGAAATAACCACTATTGAGAGCTTGTTACTTTTAAAACATGAAGATAATTATTTAAACTAGACGACTACTCGCGCATAACTACGATGATGTATAGTAACGTCAATTTATGTGTGTAATTTTTTTAAAAATATATATGGGTGAGGGGTAAATGAGAGTAAATAGCGTCATATGTTTATATTATTTAAATATCTAATAGACTGTGTTGCTTTTTATAAGTAATAATAATATTTTAGTTTAACAATATTACTCATTTTTAAGTTTTAAGGGCATCCATCATGAGAGGTTTATGAAAAGTCTAAAACTCATGAAAATGTTTATCTTTGGTTTAAACCATGGTTGTTAAGATCCCGATCCTCATCTTATAATCTTACGATTTTACGATACTGCAAAGCAAAAACGATCCAGATCCTACGTAGTATCTTTGCATGCTTAGGATCTTATAGGATCCCGATCTTGACCATGGGATCTTAAGATCTGCTCCGGTCCGATCTTACTTTTCTCAAACCACAAACTAAAAACCTACAAACTTATGGGTTGTGTTTCGTAGAATTTAAAAAATAACATGTTAATCTTTTTAAACATTTCATAATCATAATTTAGGACAACATTTCAATGGTACATTAATATAATTTTATGTTTTTGATACATAATAATTTTTAGATTTGTATAATATTACAAAAACTATTAAGACAATGACATTATAGTAGGATCTTGCGATCCCGATCCGACTTTAGGATCTCGATCTTGCAAAGACAAAAACGATCCTGGGTAGGATCCCGATCTTGAAAACCTTGGTTTAAACTATAGTTAGCTTATTATTTATATTTATGTATCATAAGAGGTCTAAAGTCTTAGACATTTTCATAATTTAATACATGCGTATATCATATTGTTATAACAGGTTTATACATTGTGGCATGAGGTTTATAGTATCAAAAACTTTATACATTTATGATTTGACATGTTATAAACTTATTCAAAAACTTCATACTACTCTAAGCTTTAAGAAAATTTGTTTACTCTTTATAAATAGTATAGATACGCGACTTTTTTATCTTTATGATTTATGTTTTTGGGGCAATTCTATATTTCTCCAGTTAAAACATCAAAATTCCATATTTTTCCAAACATGCATCATAATCATTATACATTATGCATTGTTCACTTGTGAATTGGGTAAATATGACATTTTAAGATTTATATTGGGTAAATATGAAATTATCCATATGTTTTTTATTCGTAATACAAATGTACTTTTTAATGGCTAAGTCAAGGATCTAATTCCCACCACCTACAAATACGACGAAGAACCTGCTG
The DNA here is from genome assembly GCA_026074375.1 of Tanacetum coccineum. Taxonomy (NCBI): domain Eukaryota; kingdom Viridiplantae; phylum Streptophyta; class Magnoliopsida; order Asterales; family Asteraceae; genus Tanacetum; species Tanacetum coccineum. Next base: position 30,208 of record BQNB010030772.1, read on the forward strand.
CGCCAAATCACACCGGAAAAGAATATGATTAATCTCATCATCTCCAAACGAACATATCAGGCATACACAAGAATCCACATTAATACCTCTACGAACCAAGTTAACCCTCGTCGGCAAACAATCTTGACGGGCTCGCCAAATAAATATATTAACCTTTATAGGAACAAACCTCACCCATCTAGTCTCGATGACTTGCGACGGAAGAAAAATTAAATTCATCAATACCATTCCGAACCTCCTTGACTCGAAATACCCCATCACTTGTCAAATCACAAATCCACCGATCACAAGAGTTCGATAAAGATACTCGTCTCCCACGTAAATGTCATGCCTCCAACATTGTTTGGTTCAAATCCCTCCTCGAAACATTTTCGACAAAAGAACTTTCCCAATTGCAGAAAGGAGTTAAAGATTCCATCGAGACTTGTTTTGTCCAACTCCAAAGCGAACAAAGCGGGATATTTAATCACAAAAAGAATGTCTCCAACCCAACAAAAGGTCATACCAAGAAACTTTGTATATCCATCTCATTCCTATTCGCTTTTTGATATGACACCAAAAGTCAAAACCGTTATCTTTAAGTCTTATGAACTTCCTTCGTAATATCGACCCACCAATTCGAAGATAAGTGTCTGATTGAGAATCTACCTTCGAACCGATAAAAGGCATTATTACCTGCCACCGACAGGGAACCGTCTTGAGACACAACTTCACACACACCCATTGTCAGAAACAGAGCTCGAATAGAGCAACAAAAAACTCGAGACTTTTCTAATTTTCCCCCTTACCCTCCTTTTTTCTTGGAAGCAAGAACCTTAACCCAGGCGACCCATGTGATATTATTATCCGATGGATCCGTACCATTGAAGAAGCGATTGACGAATAGACTTATCCCAAAGCTTTCGAACACCACGAGGAACTGTTAAAAAAAACATGGACATAAGTATAACTTGGAGAAGCACACCCTGAAACCGACTCAAAGAGTTAGACGGTCCACCCTATCGAGAGAGTTTTTAACATTCCATTTTGAGAGACGAGATTTAAATATGGCAGGATAATGTCATCCCAACAGCTTTAAGACGGGACAACTTATCTCCCACCCATCACGCCTAGATAATCGAAACTGATTGTTTCAAAATAGAGCATGCCAATATAATCTGCCGCCTGCTGAACCACTTTGTTCCGGAACACTCCACTCCCAACAATTGCCATTTATGTGACAGGTTATATTTTGAAGCCCCATGCAAAGAAAGAACAATTCAATATATTAGTAATACTTTTAGATTGATGTCAGACCATACGCCAAAAAGACCATAAGCGTCATCCGTCATAAAAAAGGGGAGATATAGAGATCGATCTCGGGAAAGATTTGAATACCTTTTAAAAATATCCTGTTCAACACACGCTCAACGATAAGTGCAGCACGATGTTCCATGACTAGAAACAAGAGATACGGAGCACGCGTATCACCTTGTTTGAGAAGACCCACGGTAAACAAGAGAATTCTTCATTGGGGCTTCCTTAACCAATATCGAAGCTTTACTCAAATCTAGAATACCCCGAATCCAATTGCACCACACAGACCCAAAACCGAACGCCTCAAGAACATCAATTAAATAATCCCATCTGACCGAGTCGTAGGCCTTCGCAAAATCTACTTTAAAAAACATGGCTTGCTTTTTCATCCTTTTGCACCATTTTAAAATTTCATCAAGGATGAAAGGCCCATCAAGAATTTGTCTTCCAGCAACAAAAGCAGATTGGGTGTCTGAAACGAGATCTCCGATGACCGAGACCAATCTGTTTGCAAGAACCTTAGTGACAACTTTATAAACACATCCAATTAGGCTAATGGGTCGAAAATCATTAACGAATTTGGCGTCGATAATCTTCGGAATGAGAGTCACGAAAGATGAGTTGCAACCTTTGGAGAAACCACCAGATGTGAAAAAATGCTCAATTGCTTCACAAAAATCAGATCCAACTACGTCCCAATATTTTTTTAAAAATTCGAAAGTAAATCCGTCGGGGCCTGGAGATTTGTTATCTCCACAATTCCAAACAGCTCTCCTGATTTCATCTGCGACACCTAACATCCACTTGTCAAGATCATCAGCTTGAGGTCCTTATTCAATCAAATATCTTATGGAATTGGAAATTTAAGTTTAAATCTTTGATCACATGTTTCTTGATGAGTACGTGCTTCAAAATGATCAAAAAAAACATTTTTAATCCTCATCGGATCAGATCTCCAGATACCATCTACAAAAACTCCACGGATGGCTAATTGAGATATCCTCTTGTTTATAATACCGTGAAAAAACTTTGAATTCTCATCCCCCTCGACCGCCCATTTGACTTTAGAATTCTGAATCCTATCTTTAGCTTCCATTTCCGTGAGTTTAAGGAGATTATTCTTCAATTCAAGACGACGAAGAACAGTACTATCATCCACCACCCCAATATCCATAGCCTTATCGATCTTTTCTAATTCAGCAATAGTATCTAATTTAGAGCCGACCATCTCCAATCTCTTAGTTTTAACCCAACGATGAATGATGACCTTGAGATCTTGTAATTTCTTCTTGAAATGAGTCATCCCATTTATATTCGAATAATCTAAAGATGCCCATGATAGTTTAATCATGTCGTCAAAACCAACAAAATCAAACCAGGAGTGATAAAATCGAAACGGTAATTGTGGCCTAAAATCAAATGCAACCTCTCTAAGAAATAATATAGACGATGATCCGATAAGTGTCGGTCAAGACATAGAGCCGCAATAGAAGGAAACATCGAAAAAATACCCTCAGAGACAAGGAAGCGATCAAGTTTGCTCATTTTTAAAGCCGAAGAATGATACCATGTAAAAGAAAAACCTTCCAAAGTAACATCAATAAGACCCGAATTGACAATGAATCGATCAAAGTATTTTGCTCCATAAGGATTAAAAGAAGATCCATGACGCTCGTCACTAGTTCGAACTTCGTTAAAATCCCCCATAACAATCGCCTCTCCGTTCCAATGACCAATGATGGTCGAAAGATAATCCCATAGACACCTCTTATATGTATCTTGTTGCGGAGCATACACAACAATAAAGAGAATTTTAGAGTTGCTAGTGTACCAAACCACTTTTCCATATATTGCTATGAAATTATCCGATATAGTAACATAATCTTTTTTGAAAATCGACGCTTCCCATATACATAGAATACCGCCTGAATTCCCTAAGGAGTCACTACAAACAAAATCATAGTTAGAATTACCCCACATAAATTTCACATCCATATGAGAAACCGTAGCAGCTTATTTCTTGAATCGCTAGGCAAATTGAGTATTGAGTGCAGTTAGCTAAACGCCTTTATCCACTTCCTTTTTCGTCAGGGGGGGGTGTGACCAAGACCATGGAACGATAATATATAACGCATTCATCTAATAACATTACCGAATCTCCCTTGTGAACTCTATGATAGTAGCTACATCTTTCACCTAACCTCCATAGCATATACCTATTGCTTGACGATTCGAATAAAATCTCCATTACTGCCCACACAGAAATCTCCATTATGAACAGTTTTAGAACCCACTGAGTCACTATGCATCTCCTCTGGAATGTCTTGCGAGTTATTCATTACTCTAGCACTGAAGGTTACCGAATTATCTTTGCCTCCGTTATTATCAGCCTCCCTATTAGGCATTATCCCATCTGTTCCCATTATGCAACCACACCCCTCTGGGAGTAAATCCAGGAGGATTGTTACAAAAAAGGCTCGACTCTCTAGTGACATTATCCTCTTATTTACCAACCATAATCATAAATACCAAAAGGGTCCTCCGATTTAGAGTTTTCCTTACCTCCGTTAACCTGATTGGGAGAAGAGGTGTTGGATCCAAACACAGTTTCAGGCACACCATCATCATCACTACCATACACGTCTCCAAATACCTCTTCATTGATATGATGATTGGATTCATTATTTTAGATCAACACCGACCTCTTACCGACACAAATCCCTTCTCCATATTGTCAATAAGGAAGGATTCCACTGAACATTCTTTTGCCTCGAACCATGAACACTCTTTCGTTTTTCGTCCATTCACATAATCTTAAAAGTATCCAAAATCGACACGGAGATGTGCAGTCTTTAACATAACAATACCGTTAAACGCCCCAAAAGAATTAATCCACGTTATCTTGCCAAATCCAGCTCTCTCCCCCATTTCTTCCCAATTTTCTTAAACTTTCGCGAGACCAATGCCCTAAGTTGAATCCCCTCGAAATCCTCCAACAATTCGCGTTCCTCACGAACAAAGTCGCGGACACTCGCATCTTGAATCACTTGGAACCAAGAATTAATACCAGTATGATTCATAAAATTCACTTTAGTATCAATATTGCAAAATTCAAACAGAACCCAAGTGCCTCCGAGATAGTTCAGTTTGACATCTAAGAAACCTTCATCTTTGAGAATCGTGTATAATCTGGGAATAGCCGTAAAATCTTTAACCTTACCCATAACATGTTTAGATAAGTCACGCACAACCAAACAGGTGTCCTCAAGAACCATAGCAGGTGAGGTAGAGAGCAAAGATCCATAAGAACCTGGGGACGCACCATTAACCACATTCGCATAAGAACCAGGCCGGGCATTGGAGTGCTGAGGGGCAAATGATCTTTTGGGAACCTCAGCATTAGCAGCATAAGCAGTAGGAGCCGAAAAAGACTTATGCGGCCGTTCAAAACGAACCAAATTTGCGTAAAGATGATAACGACCAATCCATATAGTACACAGGTTCTCCACAAGACGATCTAGATTAAAAACCTTAATAAAGCGCACAAAGGCGAATCTTTTACCTGCTTTTGATTTTTTAGAAGGAATAAAAACATCCACAACTGTCCCATACACACTGCATGACTTCCATAAATCCCGGGCTGAAACGGATTCGGGGAAATTAGTCACAAAAACCGATTTAGCAACCTTGGAAACATCGTCAGCATTGGATTGCCTATGGTTCCTACTCGGAACCTCTTGCCAGTCTTCACCCATGAATTTTTTGGTTGATGGGAGATCACAAAAAGATTGAAAAAAATATGGAAAAGAGGAAAAATTAGGGATGAAAATAAAAAGGAGGATCTGGGCGAGAATCCTAAAAGAGCCAACTAAAACAATCACAAAAACGCGTCGAATCAATTAAAAAAATGTATACAGACATCAATCCAAATCAAATACCATCCTCCGGTAAATCAATTGATCACTGAAGATTTAGGGAGCAATAAAAATCACAAGCCTAAATTCCTCACAATTAATAGCAGCAAGGACAGAATAAAACAAGGATGAATCATGATACATAATCGTTAATCAATGAATGGCGTCTAGAATGAAAAATTTGTGGGCAATTTCTAATGATGTCGAGTGTCTGCCGAAAGACGTCTACATGCTGATTATTTTGATGATCATTGTAAGTATCCGTTATACTATTTTCGGAGAAGATTTCGTATGAGCCGTAAACTTTTTCTAAAAATTGTCAATGGCATTTCAAGTTATACGGCCGATCCTCTCCCACAATATTTTCATTTCTTCAAATCTCGACTCGATTGTACGGGTCGAATGAGTATTAGTGCTCTTATGAAGTGCACAGCTGCCATACGCCAAATGGCATACGGCAGCACACCCGACGCGTTTGATGAATATTTGCAAATGAGTGAGCATACTGCACGAGATGCTCTATTTTTCTTTAATATGTGCATCATAGAATTGTATATGCCGAAGTATTTAAGAAAGCCAACACTTGAAGACGTTGTAAAAAATACAACCAACAAGCATAAACAATGTTCTGGTTTTTCGGGAATGCTGGATGTTATTGATTGTATGCCAATGGGGATATGGAAAATTGGTTCCCAGTGTCATGCAAGGTCAATACGTGGGGTGATAAAAAATTTACCCTACTATAATGTTGAAGCTGTAGCTTCGCAAGATCTGTGAGATTTGGCATGCGTTTTTTATGGGATGAGGGGTACGCAATAACGATATAATGTTTTAGATACATTATTCGTTATTCGAAGACCTATTAGATTGACTTAGCCCTGTGGTTTTCCCGTATGTTGGTAAACGGAGTTCATATAGTAAAAGGGTATTACTTGGAGATGGAATTTACCCGGATGTGGACAAGTTTCGTCAAATCATTCACTGGTTGCATGTATCCGAAGCATACGTAACTTTAAACCAGCAGTCTAAGAAAGTGCACGGAAAGATGTCGAACGTTGCTTTCGATGTTCTCCAACGGACGTTGGGGACTTATTCATCAACCATCCCGTGCATGCGAAGTCAACACTTTTTCGTTGAAATCTGTATTGCTGGTTTCATAATGCATGACATGATTTTAGAATATCAAAATATGTCGGTTGTTGACTGGACATGTGTATATCTAATCCTGCCAAGGTCACTGCAAACAGTGTGGATCGGAATCGATGTCAAATCCCTAACGTCGTAAAGCAAAAAGAATTAAGAGAAAGATACGCATATTAGTCTCAAACAAAACCTTTTGAAACCATATTTGACGCGAAGTTGAAGGGATGCTTCGGATGAAGATTAGTCGCCGTCGGGCGTATTTTTTTTATTTTTTTTTTAATTTCTGTATTTTTGTAATGTGTGTTTTTTATAGTATTGTAATGTGTATTTGAAATTTTTAATGAATATGGTTTAGTTTGTTAAAAGAATAAATAATGGTTTAGGGGTTTTATGAAAGTAAAGAGGTGAGTGGTGTTATTTGGTGTTATGGATTAGGGGTGAGTGGTGTTGGTGTTGGTGTTTGCTTGATGTGGCTTGGAGTGGCAGCAATAAACTTGGGTGTTGCCAAGTTATGTACTAAGGCTATTATATGTCTGGCGTGTTGAGTAAAATACATCGTCAAGATAGTTGAAGAATTACTGGAAAAATTACTCATCAACTAACATGATATCAGCTTCTATGTGAAGGAGCTTTAAAGTGTTCAGAGGTAGATGACAATAACCGATTTACAAAATTTATTACTCTTTGATACTACCAACTAAGCGGAGCTCGAAATCTCTTAAAGTGTTTTAGGCGGGACCAATTCGATAAAGCAAAAGGGCGGGACAAGAGAATCTTTTGAATTAAAGTACTACCTAGTACGAGTTGGTGAAAAGGTTGTGAAGAGCTGGCAGATTGTTCACAAAAAGTAAGGTTGGACATGTTTTATGTAGAGCATTAATAGAATTTACTTTTTCCATCACATTCGTGACACGTTCCAACTACCCAACGATCAAGTTAACCTCATATCACTATAAAAGAGAATGTTGGTTGGGAGTAAATTCTATCGCTTCTAATTATTATTGTCGTATTTATTGAATTGCATTTACTCCTTTGTCGAACTTACACCCAGCTCATACCATCATCGTGTCTATATAAGCTCGCTTGTAAACTTGATACTTATCGAGTTCACTTGTTCAATGAGTAATTCATACATTGTCATTACCAAGTGCAATCCATAGCATTTTGTAATACTTTGATTGTACATCAATAAACCATTACACTATTGGAAAGTTGTTTACTAGTGTTGCTTGTATTTTATCTTATTGTATTTCCATATATTAACGTGTAAATTCGGAACTTTCACATGCATTCGATCAGGTTCTTAGTTATATGTGTGGTTCTGTTTTAAATAACTCTGCGGGAAATCACTTGAAAGACTCGGTCTTCCAAGTACTCTAAAAACATCTGAATTGAAAAACTTCTGCACCACCTCTACTTCTTACAAGTTGCATACTGTCAAAATGGAGCCTTTGAACTTGTTGGTCATAGATGAAGCTGCCCAACTGAAAGAGGCAGAGTCTACAATTCCCCTTCAACTTCCAGGAGTAAATCATGCTATTTTAATTGGTGACGAGTGCCAGTTACCTGCAATGGTTAAGAGCAAAGTAAGTGTGGTTTTTATTTTTGTACCTCTAATATTTTGTCTTCTGTAGTTTTAATTTCTTAAATTTAAGGCTTTCAGCTATATTTTTATAGACCAAATGTTCGTGGACAGATTTCTACGTACGGAATCTGGTTTTGGACGAAGTATATATGTAAAATTGAGTTGTTTAGGGCCTTCTAAGCATCTTCTGAATATTAATGCATCCTTCCATCAGTTTCTTCCCGGATCGTGGTTTTTATAAATGTTGGTGGTGGAAGAGAAGAGAAAGTTGATGATGGACAAAGCTTATGAAATATGGTTGAGGTGGCTCTTGTGATGAAGATAGTTCAGAATCTCTATAGAGGTAAACATATTGGTTACACTTGCCGTTGTAAAAGCATATCTTTGTTGGTGTGTTCAGACAAATTTTTTCTGTCACTTTAGCATGTGATTATTTTTGCTTTCCTTTTCTTTGAAAATCAAAACATCTATATCCGCATGGTCAAGTCTGGACTAGAATTTGAATTTATTTTTTTCAACGTTTATATAGCCTGCCACAAACAATACCAACTCAAAAGCTTTTGCGTCGGAGTGGTTATCTCCCTATGCTTTCTCAAGTTGTAACAATTCCAAGAAAAAAATGCTCACCGTACGAAGAAGAAGAACTTGATGGATTTTTTTTCAGTAGAGGTGAAGGTCTAATGACGGGCTTTCAGGGTGGAGAAGGATATAATTTAATTTATCTACTAGTAAGATCTAATAGCCGAGGATCTCAGTTGGTTTTTTTCAATCTAGCCTCAAAGGACCAACCGTTGCACTGTCGAGAGCACGGTTGGACTCTTCTCTTACTAATTAAACAATTGATCTTTAAAATAGTCTCTCTTATCGAATTACATTGACTTGTACTTTTCTTTCAAATTCTACCCAGACATTGTCTATGGATATTGGCAATGAATCGAACCCTGACTAGTAGTTAAGCGCAATATGGAAAGAATTTGTTTGTGATGCAGGGAATCGTAATTGTTGGTTTAATGCTGATGCTGATGAATGCTGAAAGATGATATAGTTGGTGTAAAGAAAGGAGCTAGGATCAATACTTGATGATTTGGCTAACGGGGAATTGTTACTCTTTTTAAGGATGTCAAATGGTAGGTATAGTTAAAACATGATTAGATTATTCTTTTTCTTTTGTTTTTATGAAATTTTTTTTTTGAACGGCAGTTTGGCTTCATGGCCCCTAGCTTTAGAAGGCGTTGCGAGCCCACCACCACATAACAGGTTGTGTCCAGACTGAAGGCAATGACACCCTACCTTATCTTTAAGAGAGGATAAACCTACCTTACTTAGAGATATACTTTACTTATTTGTCATCAGGTTATGATAAGACCTAATCTCGAAGACAATCGGACACGTCTTGAGCCGAATGATAAGAAAACCCTAAGGGCTTGCTGTGGGCCTATAAAAAGAGGACGATTATATCAACACAGGTATCACACAACAAACCAAAATCTACGCGATTACTCTGCAAAAAAAAAACTTTATTTCGGTTTCAGTTTTACGAGCATTAATAATAAAAAAAATTTAATAATTTCTTATTTTTTTTAAAAGATTTGCATTATAAAAAGAAAATAAATAATAATTATTTTTTTTTTTATTTTCCGGTTCAGTTTATGGGCAATATAATAAAAAAATTAAAATTTTTTTTTTTTCAGGTGTCAGTTTACGAGCAATAATAAAAAAAATTAATTTTTTTTCTTTAAACTGAAACAGAAATAAAAAAAAGTAAAATTTTAAAAAAAAATTTTATTATTATTGCTCAAAACTGAAACCGAAATAAAAATAATTAAAATTTTTAATTTTTTTTATTTATTATTGCTCATAAACTGAAACCGAAATAAGAATTTTTTTTTTTTAATTTTCTTTTTTAAATTGCTTTGTATAAAAAAATTTAAAATTTTTTAATTTTTTTTATTATTGCTCGTAAACTGAAACCGAAATAAAAAAAATTAAAATTTTTTTTAAAGATTTTTTGATTATTGCTCGTAAACTGAAACCGAAATAAAAAAAATTAATTTTTATAAAATTAATTTATTAATTATTCGCGCGGGTAAACTAAAAAACGAAATAAAAAAAATTTAAATATTAAAATTTTTTTTATTTATTATTCCTCGTAAACTGAAACCGAAATAAAAAAAATTATAAATTTTTTTAAAGATTTTTTTTATTATTGCTCGTAAACTGAAACCGAAATAAAAAAAAATAAAAAAAATATAATAAATAAATAATAATAATATAATATAATAATAATAATAGAAAAGAGAGAATTGCAAAAATGGTCCTTGTGGTTTGGCCATATTGCAAAGGGTATTTTAGTCATTTCAATCGGCCAAAATTCGACCAAAGACCAAAAGTGGAACTAAACCTTCAATATAAGGACGTTTTTTGCAATTTCGTAATTCGGCGGACCAAATCTACAATTTGGCCAAACTAAAAGGACCATTTTTGCAATTTACTCTATAAATTATAGACCGACACAAACCCATAGTTTTACCTATAAATATAACCCCATTAAACAAATCAATCCATATAACTTTTAAAAGTCGCAAGTTCTTGTCTGGTGATCAAACGAAGGTTCGCGTTCTGCTAGCTAAGTTTCAAGGTATGAATCCTTATTTTAGTTATAATCATCAGCGCATTATTCTAGTCGTGGTTGTCAAGTTTACATAACAGTATATAAACAACAGAGAGCATTACCATTGTTTGCTTCAAAAGTCTTAGTATCATCTCTAACAAGCATTCCAATATTACTACGAATTTGTTTAACATGTGACTAGCTAGCTACCTTTTTTAAGCTCATACTATAAATAATCTCTTAGTTTTTGTATTATAAACTTATATTTGACGTACATGTTAGTTGAAGCAATAAAACCAGTTATTTTGAGATTATATGTGTTAAACGCATAAACTATTGGCCCAAGCCATTATGGGCTTGAGGCCCATTAGATCTAGGGTTTAGTTGCTTATTACCAAAGCTATGTTCTATTATAAATAGACATGCTTTGTTATGTAATGGAGACAATCCAATCAATATCAATTTTTATTATCTTTCATGGTATCACAGCTCTAGGTAAGATCCACCAATAAAAATTGCTATCCTCCGGTCATCGGCTATTTGTCGATGATCCGGAGGGATCCCCTTTTTTCCGCTTTATTGTTTTTATTTATTTAGGATTTTATTTTTCGTTATTAATGCCATAAACCTAAACCCCTCCCGTAAAAAAAAAAAAATTTGAGTTGCCCTAGATCAACCCTTTTTTTCTCATATGAATTGTTTTCGTTGTCGAAGATCATTGTCGTTGACAACAAAAGTTATCCACCAAATTGCCGCTCCCTGCAAAAGGCAAAATAAGCCATGACGTAAAAAAATGGCAAACGTCATAAAAAATAGAGGAAACTGCGAAGCAATATATACAATTATGTCGTCAAATACAAGTCAATCTCCGTGCAAACGAGCAACAAAGAAGAAAAAGAGAAAAAGAATTAGCTTCAACATTCATCCAGTTTGTCCGTATCGAAGACCCCGTTCAAACTGCGGGGGAGTGGAGTGTAAACGGCATAAACTATTGGTTAAAGGCCATTATGGGCTGGGGCCCATTTAGATCTAGGGTTTAGTTGCTTATTACCAAAGGCTATGTTCTATGTTATAAATAGACTTGCTTTGTTATGTAATGGAGGACAATCCAATCAATATCAATTGGTATTATCTGTTCAAGATGTATATGAGAATGTTCAATAAATAAGATCGCTCAAAGGTTTATATTAGTTCAGTAGCAAGATTTTTTTTGGGTTTATTATATATGTATCCCACATACTTGAATCTGCTCTATATTTAATTTGTTCGTTTGTTTTTGTTAAAACAGTCGATGACAATGGGATTGTAAGGTAAAAACTGAGGTTGGTATGGCTCGGGCATCCACGAAGAACCGATGATTGTTTAAATATATTAAAAACACTTGGACTTATGCATCAGTCTCGAGTAATTTATTGACAAGGTTTCTAGACTCCACAAACTGTTATAGAATAATTATATTGAACAATTTGAGGATAAACAAGAAATTTATCAAATATTTATTTTGTTATCAAGACTTTATGAGAACTCAAGTTGGAAGAAAGAAGTGAACGTGAATCTAGTCGTTATCGACTGAAATTGTATATAGTTTTCGAGAAGTTGTGCAAAGGAAGAAGGCCCGTGTGGTAGGTGTGCAAAACAATGGGAGGATTTAGAGGAGATGCAACAGATGATCACGAAGAAGTGATTATTTTTAATCTTGTATTGAAAGTTTAATATACGATGAAGCTAGAACCTTTGCAGAAATATGCCATGATGCTTGCTTTGTGTACGGAAGAAGATTGCAACAAAAAGAAGAAGAACCAAGGAATATGTGGTTTGTTTATAAAAAAGGCTTTATAAGCCCAAGTTTGATTTAATAACCATTATCATATTAGTTTACTGAGTATTTTTTATTTCTATATAGAATAAGAGGTGTACTCTCTTTGTTTTTTTGTAATTATGTTATCTAACAAGATGGCTTATTGTCCGCGCGTTGCTGCGGGACAACTATTTTTTCGATAACTTGTGCTACATCGTATGTATTTTGAGCATCGGTTTAATTTGAAAATGTTACATTTAATCAAGAACACCGCTTACAAATTGGGAAGAATACACTTGCAGAACCGCATTCCTCAAACTATGGTTTATACATTGTTCATACCAAAAATAGGGGCTCCGCCAATGATGGCAGTTGTAATCACAACTCCAATATGTTTATTGCGCAATGGAGGGCCTGAACGACTTGGCCTCAATAGCGGTTGTAGGTTAGCGACTTACCTGTGGAAACCACGACTACTCCCTGGAAGGCGCCAAGTTAGAATATTCGTTAATAGTAGGCGCCCGGCCCCACTCGTTAAACCTGACAAAACACAACTACATAAGAAAGTACTGACAAAAGGATGCTGCAGCAAGAAACATAAACTAAATGTGTAAGCGGAAATGATGTACGCTACACCCAGCAAGCAACAGTTAATTCTACTATTAGATTACCTGAATGTTTTGTCGAACACATGGCAACTGTAGCTTAACGCGAACATTAGGCACATGACTACACAGGTGGTCCCACGGTTACTCTACGGAGGATGGATCGACCATTATTCAGTGTAGTTGACGGGCATTTATGTTGCCCGGCCTCATTAATACTCGAACACGGTATCCCCCGCCCACCACCTCTGCCCAAATGCTGTTGGGACAACGCATGTAAACATTTTCCTATACGTTGGACGTACTCTAACTCGGGACCCTAGGAAAGAAAGACAGTCTAGACGTTAGTGTAATCCGGTTATCAAACTTTGCATTTGTTATTGACTAAAGAGGGTATGTGAGTTTCTCACAATGGGTGCTGAGGCTCCTTGTTTCATTCGGTTATGTAAGATGTGGGGGTTCCCCGTATGTAGTGCGTGACGGCGGCGGACGCCTGTAAGAAAAAAAACAAAGCAATGTTAGATGTTATTTGTTCATAAGATGGTGAGTGATAACAGACAAACAAAATATGTGAGTACAATGCTTACGGTGTTCAGGGGTTGTTTCATACCTTGGACGGATGTTTTAGGATCAATATCTTTCAGGTTATGTATCAGATGAAACTCGGTCACTGTAAGCCAGGTTGTGGCTACGCTGTATATAGGTCTCATTCGTTTGTTGTTGGTAGTAGTTGTGTGGTTATTTTGTCGGAAATCATTTGTTAGTGATGGCTGTGTTGTTTTGTCGGGTAGTTGGCTGTTTTGTTTTAGCGCAGTTAACATCTTGAGTAATGTACCTACACACAATGAATGTTAATCCAACAATTTTTGGGCAGTTAGTAAAGATCCAGAATGCATATAGACAATGGCTAATGGAGAATGTAAAACACACAACACTTTAAGACGTTGGTTTGGATGTTTCAGATATAGGACGGATGTTCTTAGAATCGGATGTCCTTACTGGTTCTGCATCAGAATTGTCGTTGGTAGTGAGGTTGTGGTTGTTGTATGTGAGTCTTGTTCGTTTGTTGTTGATACATAGTTGTTCGGTTTTTTTGTCGGTCATTGGGAGTAATGTTCTGTTGTTGGTGCATAGTTGTGGGCTTCGTGTCTTAGGTAATGGTATCTGTGTATCACGGTATGGTTCCAACCGTTTTGTTAGATACAATTATACAGAACAAATGCTTTAGACAATGACGCTATAGTAACGGCATACGTAGTTGCGCTGTGTCGCGTGATTATGTTGGGATTTGGTACCTTATGGAGGGTTTTCGAACTCGGCATCAAAATAGCGGGATATTTTTTTTGTCATTGGAAATTGTTTGAAGGCCATGGGGATGTATGCTATGAATCGTTGTTAGTCAAAGGAGATAAGTTGCCATTAGCTATTGTCAATGGTCATAGTTAATATGTTATCAAAGGGATTAATAGCATTAACTATTAGTCATGGTTCCAATATTTATTTTTTGTAATTTGTTTTGGGGAATGAAGTAATCTGCACTTATATTTAGGGGGGATTACCTTAGAGTTTAGGGCATGGGAGAGATCTTATTGTTTTATTTTCTTAATATTTTGTTAATACTTGTTTTATTTATACAAATTTATCTACAATCAACCGACTTTGGTCCTTGTGTTGCTTGTTTGTCCACCTTGTTTCTTTTGTTTTTGATTTGTTTCATTTTTGTTTTGATCTTTATTTACCTGTTATTCAATTTGGTTTATTATCTAATTGGTATCAGTGCAACTATCTTGTGCATGTGGAGAGTGTTCTGAACAAAAGGGTACTCGAGCCGGTCATGGCTGCAAACACATTTCTAAACGTGATGCCCCGCCATCATGTTCCAACGGGAAAATAATAAACGCTCAAAAGTGATACTATCTTCATTGCCGCACTGAGAAACATCAAACCACTTGTTATTTCCCCTTTTGGACTACGAACATGCTGTTGATGCAAACATGAACAAAACGTCAACAATTTCTTGTAACAATACGATTATATGACAATTCAAACCACGCAGTTCCAAGTGTTGTAAAGTAACACCAGGTATCATTTTTACTATTATGTTTCTATAGTGATCAATTCTCTCCAACCAACAAAATCCTATCCAAACACTATCTCGTGCGAGATAAAATAGTAAATGAAATTAAAAAAACTTACAGATAGACCATCTTTTACAGTTGGATCCTCCATCATCTTCTGCAATGCTTCAAACGACATAACAGGACCCGCTTCACATTTTCCGAAATTAAATATAGCCACTAAATTAGCGTCTTACTTGAATAAAAGAGCATTGTACAAAAAGTGGATACTTCAAATGGTCAATCTAGGTTATGAGGTACTCCTAACGACTCAAATAGGTAAAATAAAGTGTCGTTTAATTGCTTACAGCCTCCTTACTAATTTTACTTATGATAAAAATACCTTCTCCAATCTTAAGAACAAAAAAAAACTTCTTTGGATCAATCAACCACTTAGCCTCCAAATTAATATAAGCCGTTACCAGGTCCCATCTTTTTTAAATCTTTGTCTCAACACTTTTTATGTAGTGAAAAAGCATATATGTTTCAGATCATTCTAGCGCAGTTAAAACAATATACAAAGTAAGTAAAACATAATTATGATAACGAAACCCTAATATGAATGATCATGATAAAAACTCCCAAAACACACAAATTAAAATCACATAATCATACAAATTAAAATGAAGATTCAAATTAACAAAACCCCTAAAACGAAAAAATAATACGAATAGATTATTTACCTTAGTCGAATATGGTTTCATGTTGTTCGTATGATATCGATAAACAAATTGAAGACTGATGATTTGAATAAAGAAATTATTGTCGAGCCTCTTGTTGGTAGAAATCATCATACAATGATGTAAATTGTAGAAAGCATGAAGATTGATTTTGAAAGTGGAAGGGAGAAAATCACAGAGATGAGATAGCACTATCTCAGATATAAATAGAAAAGTGGGATGTGGAAAGTGCCACGTGTGTTTATGACGTCAATTTATGACGTCAGAATTTTTGGGTGGGTGGAATTCAAAAATATGTTCTTTTATTATATATGTAGATTTTTTGGTGGTTTTTTCATTCTACATAATTTTTTTCAATTTTGACTTTTATTTAACCAATTAGATCGAACGATTTTGCCTCCGTGTAAAAATTAAGCAACCTGATTGGTTTAATTTTTTTTTATAAAATTGATTTACCTAGAAAACTCCGAAATGATATAATTTTTTTATTATATAAAAGATTTATATTTTTACTTGTCTTGAAACACTTGAAAAAGATGCATATTATAAACAGCTGAATTCATGAAAAAAAAAATTGAATGAAATTCGTATAAATGAATGTGCCGATAATGTAACAACATTAAATAATTTATCACTAATAAATAAAGTAGTGCTTTAAATAAAATATACATCCATAATTCCTAATTGCAATTTATGGGCAAAAAAGAACAGTTGCCAATGTGCGATCATAAAATCCATTAGACTCTTTGACTTTTTTTTTTGAATGGCAAAGATGGAATATATATAAAAAAGTGACTAGCAAGACGCTAGAAACTTAAAATACAATAGACTGGTTTCTAGTTGTGAAGTCTCGGTAAGCACGGAAGGGTTGAAGAATTAAAAAGAATTGTAAAGATAAAGGGTGTAAAGAAAGAAGCCCTTCTTTCACTTAGGCAGAAACCGGGTCAATTCATATGCTGCCAGAATCACTAAGATGATTGCTGACATTGAAGATCGTCATCATAGACCCAGTGATGCAATGCACAACCCTCCCCAGCCACTCAGAATCTTTCAAAAGATTTCTGTTTCATTTCTCACGGAGATAAAACACGTTATCTATTGACTTTCTCACTCCGAGTTAGTTGATATTGAAAAGGTGGCAGTCTGCTCCAGCCTCCGATTATTAAAACCAAAAACGCCTAGTGAGTCTAGATGCCAGGATCGTCAGTTAATCTCGTTAGGACACATATCCAATTATCTTGTCTTTCACACACTGTGGAAACAAGTCCATCTTAAGAGTCCTACGCATTATCCTTGTGATATTGCCAGAACATCCGAGTGAAACGATAGTTTTTCACAATGAAGATGGAAATCCTGCTAGAGCCAACATCAAACAAGCTCTAGGTAGGTGACTTGTGCGATTCTACAAGAATCAAACTTGTGTCAACTGGAAAGAAACAATGGTGCGATTCTGTGTGAATCAAACTTGTTCCAGTATAAGAATTGACGGTTATTCATCATTTGACAAACAATCAAAACTTTCGAAGTGTTACAAAAGTCTTTTATAAGAAACTCTTAGACTGTCTTTTCAAATCAATTTTCTCTTTATTGCTAACTGTTTCATTACAGGATATCGTAAAGATGGGAGATGGAGATGGAAATTCCCAGTTCCTGAGATGTCAAGTAAATAACCGAATGCTCAGACACGACCTACACTTGTTATGATGTTATGAAAGACCTCATAAAGGTGTCAAAGCTTCCGCAAACTCTGATGTCAAGTATTCATTCACAAGTGCACAAGATGGCGAACCATTACAAGATGATGTAAGATTATGTGCTTTGGGCAATGATCTCTAAGAGCTCAAGATCACTGTCTAAGGACATGTGTAAGATGAATCAAAAGATCTCTACACCAAACGTTCAAGATATTAAATGTCCACGAGCTAATGACGGAAGTAATAAAGTTTGGCATTTTCAGGGTGACCTCCCTTAGGGGGAGATTGTTAGATATTAGAAAAAGACTCGGTCACCCCGTGTATTTTACTGTTTTATATAGCTCGTAGTTTAATAGTTAATAGTACGTTTTTCGGTTTTAAGTCGGGTTCAAATACCCGGTATATTGTAAGTACTATATATAGTCTCTTCCAACTTTGGAAGAGATAAGCTAGTCATAATTCATTTTACAAAAGAAAACATTTTCTCTCTCTAGACATTTTCTCTCTAGTGTTTCTCTCTCTAAAAAAAGCCGATCAAGAATCGAACCGTGTTAATGATATAGGGATTATACCACAAGGTAAAACATATTGGTTACACTTGCCGTTTGTAAAAAGCTTTCTCAATTTGGTGTCGTTCGAATATTTTGTCACTTTAGCTGTTTATTTTTGCTTTCCATTTCTTTGAAAAATCAACTTTATCCGCATGGTCAAGTTGGTCTAGAATTTGATTTCTTTTTTTCACGTTATAGCCTGCAACAATAACCAAAAGCTTACGCGTTCGGCGTGGTATCTCCTATGCTTCTCAAAGTTGTAACATCAAGAAATAAATACTAACCAGTACGAGAAATTGAAGGATTTTCAGTAGAGGTGAAGTCTATTGACGGGGTTCAGGTTGGAGACAAGATATCATTAATTTATCTACAGTAAGATCTAATAGCCGAGGATCTGTTGGTTTTCAATCTAGCCTTCAAAGGACCAACGTTGCACTGCTTGTGTGCACGGTATAGGACTTCTCCTTTACCTAATTAACAAATTCATCTTTAATAATAGTCACTCTTATGAAAATTACATCTGACTTGTACTTATTTCATATCTTTTACCCAGACATAGTCTTTGGATATTGGGCCAATGGAAAAGAACCTCCTGGTACTAGTAGTAAGTCCATATGGAAGAATTTGTTTGTGATGCGAGAATGCAATTGTTTGGTTTTTATGCTGATGCTGATGAATGCTTGAAGATGATATAGTTGGTGTAAAGAAAGAGCTAGATCAACTTGATGATTTGGCTAATGGGAATAGTTCACTTTTTAAGGATGCAAAATGGAAGGTATAGTTAAAACATGATTAATTATTCATTTTTCTTTGTTTTTATGAAATATTTTTTTTGAACGGCAATTGTGGCTACATGGCCCCTAGCTTAGAAGGCGTAGCGAGCCCACACAACCAGGTTGTGTCCAGCCCAGAAGGCAATGACACCCTAACCTTATCTTTAAGAAAGGATAACCTACTTAAATAAGAGATATACTTTACTTATTTGAATAAGGTTAAGATAAGACCAAAATTTCTGAAGCATCGGACACGTCTTGAGTCCGAAGATAAGAAACCCTAGGGCCTGCCACTTTTAGGCCTATAAAAGAGGCGATATCTCAACACAGTATCATCACAAAAACCAAAATCCTACTCGATTACTCACAGAAACTTATTTCGGTTTAGTTTACGAGCAATAATAATAAAAAATTTTAAAAATTTTAATTTTTTTTAAAGAATTGCATTTTAAAAAAGAAAATAATTTTTTTTTCTATTCGGTTCAGTTTATGAGCAATAATAAATAAAAAAATTTAAATTTTTTTTATTTCGGTGTCAGTTTACGAGCAATAATAAAAAAAATTAATTTTTTTTTTTATTATTGCTCGTAAACTGACACCGAAATAAAAAAAATTTAAATTTTTTTATTTATTATTGCTCATAAACTGAAACCGAAATAAAAAAAATTAAAATTTTTAATTTTTTTTATTTATTATTGCACATAAACTGAAACCGAAATAAGAAAAAAAAAATTAATTTTTTTTAATTTTCTTTTTTAAATTGCTTTGTATAAAAAAATTTAAAATTTTTTAATTTTTTTTATTATTGCTCGTAAACTGAAACCGAAATAAAAAAAATTAAAAAAAATAAAAAAAATATAATAAATAAATAATAATATAATATAATAATAATAATAGAAAAGAGAGAATTGCAAAAATGGTCCTTGTGGTTTGGCCATATTGCAAAGGGTATTTTAGTCATTTCAATCGGCCAAAATTCGACCAAAGACCAAAAGTGGAACCAAACCTTCAAAATAAGAACGTTTTTTGCAATTTCGTAATTCGGCGGACCAAATCTGCAATTTGGCCACACTAAAAGGACCATTTTTGCAATTTACTCTATAAATTATAGACCGACACAAACCCATAGTTTTACCTATAAATATAACCCCATTAAACAAATCAATCCATATAACTTTTAAAAGTCGCAAGTTCTTGTCTGGTGATCAAACGAAGGTTCGCGTTCTGCTAGCTAAGTTTCAAGGTATGAATCCTTATTTTAGTTATAATCATCAGCGCATTATTCTAGTCGTGGTTGTCAAGTTTACATAACAGTATATAAACAACAGAGAGCATAACATTGTTTGTTCAAAAGATTTTAGTAACATCTTCAACAAGGCATTCCAATATATACTACGAATTTGTTTAACATGTGACTAGCTAGCTACCTTTTTTAAGCTCATACTATAAATAATCTCTTAGTTTTTGTATTATAAACTTATATTTGACGTACATGTTAGTTGAAGCAATAAAACCAGTTATTTTGAGATTATATGTGTTAAACGCATAAACTATTGGCCCAAGCCATTATGGGCTTGAGGCCCATTAGATCTAGGGTTTAGTTGCTTATTACCAAAGCTATGTTCTATTATAAATAGACATGCTTTGTTATGTAATGGAGACAATCCAATCAATATCAATTTTTATTATCTTTCATGGTATCACAGCTCTAGGTAAGATCCACCAATAAAAATTGCTATCCTCCGGTCATCGGCTATTTGTCGATGATCCGGAGGGATCCCCTTTTTTCCGCTTTATTGTTTTTATTTATTTAGGATTTTATTTTTCGTATTCAATGCATAAACCCTAAACCCTACCCGTCAAAACAAAAAAAAAATGTTGAGTTGCCTAGATCAATTCTTTTTTTTCTCATCTGATTGTTTTCGTTGTCGAAGATCATTGTCGTTGACAACAAAAGTTATCCACCAAATTGCCGCTCCCTCCTAAAGGCAAAATAAGCCATGACGTAAAAAAATGGCAAACGTCATAAAAAATAGAGGAAACTGCGAAGCAATATATACAATTATGTCGTCAAATACAAGTCAATCTCCGTGCAAACGAGCAACAAAGAAGAAAAAGAGAAAAAGAATTAGCTTCAACATTCATCCAGTTTGTCCGTATCGAAGACCCCGTTCAAACTGCGGGGGAGTGTTAAACGCATAAACTATTGGCCCAAGCCATTATGGGCTTGAGGCCCATTAGATCTAGGGTTTAGTTGCTTATTACCAAAGCTATGTTCTATTATAAATAGACATGCTTTGTTATGTAATGGAGACAATCCAATCAATATCAATTTTTATTATCTTTCAATATGTATATTAGATGTTCAAAAATAAGATCTCAAAGGTTTATATTATTCAGCTAGCAAGATTAATTTTGTGTTTATTAATATGTAATCCCACATACTTGAACTGCTATATTTAATTTGTTCGTTTGTTTTTGTTAAAACAGATCGATGACAATGGATTGTAGTAACTGGAATGTTGGTATGCTCGGGCGAGAACTAGATAATATAAACTTGGCTATGATTCCAGTCTCTGAATTTATTGACAAGGTTTCTAGACTCACAACTGTTATAGAATATAATATGAACAATTTGAGGATCAAACAAGAAATATATCCAAATATTTCTTTTTGTTATCAAGACTTATTGAGACAGTTGGAAGAAGAAGTGGCACGTGAATCTAGTCGTTATCGAACTGAAATTGTATCTAGTTTCGAGAAGTTGTGCAAAGAAGAAGGCCCGTGTGGTAAGTGTGCAAAACAATGGGAGGGTTTAGAGGAGATGCAACAAGATGACTCACGAAGAAGTGATATTTTATCTTGTATTGAAAGTTTAATTACTATGAAGCTAGAACCATTGCAGAAATATGCCATTGATGCTTGCTTTGAGTACGAGAAGAAGATGCAACAACAAGAAGAAGAACCAGAATATGTGTTTGTTTAATAAAAAGGCTTATAAGCCCAAGTTTGATTAAAACCCATTATCATATTAGTTTAACATGAGTCTTTTTTTTCTTTATATAAAAAGATGTGTACTCTCTTTGTTTTTTAATTATGTTATCAACAAGTTGGCTTATTGTCCGCGCGTTGCGGCGGGACAACTATTTTTTCGAAACTGTGTACATCGTATGTATTTTGAGCATCGGTTAATTTGAAAATGTTACATTTAATCAAGAACACCGCTTACAAATTGGGAAGAATACACTTGCAGAACCGCATTCCTCAAACTATGGTTTATACATTGTTCATACCAAAACAGGGCCCCGCAATGCTGGCAGTTGTAATCACAACTCCCAATATGTTTATAGCGCAATGGCGGGCCTGAACGACTTGGCTCAATAGCGGTTGTAGGTTCGCGACTTACCTGTGAACCACGACTACCCCTGGAAGGCGCGTTAGCACTATTCGTAATAGTAGGCGCCCCGGCCCACCGTACACCTGACAAAAACACAAATACATAAGAAGCTACAGACATAATGAAGCTCGCATCAAGAAACAATAACTAAATGTGTAAGCTGGAAATGATGTACGCCTACACCCAGCAACAGTAATACTACTATTAATTACCTGAATGTGTTTGTCGCACATGGAAACTGTTAACGCGACCATTAGGCACGTGACACACAGGTGGTCCACGGTTACTCACGGAGGATGGATCGACATTATTCATAGAAGTTGACGGCATTTATTGTTGCCCGCCTACTTAATACACAAACACGTAAGTTGCCCCACAATGCCGGGACACGCATGTACATTTTCCTAAGTGGACGTACTCAAGCGGGACCCCTAGGAAAGAAAGACAGGTATAGAGTTAGTGTAATCCGGTTATCGAAACTTTGCATTTGTTCATTGAACTAAAGAGGTATGTGAGTTTCTCACAATTGGGTGCTGAGGCTCCTTGTTCATTCGGATTATGTAAGATGTTGGGGTCCGTATGTAGTGCGTGACGGCGGCGGACGCCTGTAAGAAAAAAAACAAAGCAATGTTAGATGTTATTTGTTCATAAGATGGTGAGTGATAACAGACAAACAAAATATGTGAGTACAATGCTTACGGTGTTCAGGGGTTGTTTCATACCTTGGACGGATGTTCTTAGGATCACATATCCTTGCAGGTTATGTATCAGATGAACACGGTCACTGTAAGCCAGGTTGTGGCTGCTGTATATAGGTCTCATTCGTTTGTTGTTGGTACGTAGTTGTTTGGTTTTTTTGTCGGAAACATTTGTAGTGATGGTGTGTTGTTGTCGGGTAGTTGGCTGTTTTTTTAGCAGTAAACATCTTGAGTAATGGTACCTACAACAATGTATGTATCCAACCATATTTGGGGCAGTTAGTAAAGACCAATGCATATAGACAATAGGCTAATGGAGAATGTAAACACACAACACTTACGACGTTGGTTGGATGTTTCAGATATAGGACGGATGTTCTTAGAATCGGATGTCCTTACTGGTTCTGCATCAGAATTGTCGTTGGTAGTGAGGTTGTGGTTGTTGTATGTGAGTCTTTTTCGTTTGTTGTTGATACATAGTTGTTCGGTTTTTTTGTCGGTCATTGGGAGTAATGTTCTGTTGTTAGTGCATAGTTGGCTGGCTCGTGTCTAGAGTAATGGTATCTGCATCAACGTATGGTTCCAACCGTGTTAGATACAATTATTACAGACAAATGCATTTAGACAATGACGCTATAGTAACTGCATACGTAGTTTGCGCTGTGTCGCGTGATTATGTTTGGGATTTGGTACCCTTGTGGAGGGATTTCGAACGGCATCAGAAGTAAGCGGGATATTTCCTTTGTTCATTGGAAATTGTTGAAGGCCATGGGGATGTAACTGTCTTTGTTGGCTACATATAGCAGTGGTCATACCTGAATAAGAAGATATGGTATTTATGAAAGCATGTATATGTATTATGTAGTATAAGTATCTATGAATATCTAGACAACTGAAATGAATAACATGAATAGCAACACATACATGAAGTGGTTGATAAATCAATACTTAGTTGGGACCCCTGGGAAACAGTAGTAGTATATAAGATTATTATGACCCCATATATGAAAGTCAAATAAGAAAAAGGCATTGAAAGAGGCGTTGGAAATTCTTACTATTGGATGTCGTTGGTTCTTGTCCAACCGGGTGTTGCAAGTACATAGGCTGTGTATGCAATGGATAGTGTTGACGAATACCTACAGGGAAAAAAAACCGAATCTATGAGCTGATGTTATGTGGTAATAGACATTGGTCATGTATGATGTCGAGCTTCAGCATAAATACAAATAATAAACAAATTAACTATAATCTATCGTAACAATGAAACACTAACCTCATTTTTATCTATTGCGCATGTCGGTTGGAAGGGAAAGCGGAAAAGCTCTAGAAAGTTAAAAAACTCCTTTTTTCATCTACCAAAAACTAATAAGATCATAGTCAAGCACTAATGATAATCCAAAAAGCTTCAAATACACTCATGTAGGATCGTTATTCCTTATTGAAACACTGATATACTGTCAACTATGCGGAATCTAGTTGGCAGTACTTAAGAAGAAC
>BQNB010030773.1:5385-54566 GCA_026074375.1 Tanacetum coccineum
TATATAAGAGTTATTTATATAAATACCGGAGCGTTTCTTAAGACATTGTGGGTTGCACAATTGTCATTTATATGTCAGACATTGTGAGTTGCACAATGGTCTCAATTATATGTCAGACATTGTGAGTTGCACAATGGTCTCAATTATATGTCAGACATTGTGAGTTGCACAATGGTCTCAATTATATGTCAGACATTGTGAGTTGCACAATGGTCTCAATTATATGTCAGACATTGTGAGTTGCACAATGGTCTCAATTATATGTCAGACATTGTGAGTTGCACAATGGTCTCATTTTGTTCTCAGACATTGTAAGTTAAACAATGGTCTCTAAGAATATTATTTTTCCTCATAGCTTTATACTATATTGTATTACACGGAGACCGTCATAATTTTGTTTACATGGAATTAAGTATGAATTTAAGTATTACAAGTCTTGTATAGGCGGGACTTGTAATATGAGGATTGATATGAAAATTGCTATATTAACAAAGCCCGTCACAGTTCTGTTTACACGGGATTGTGTACGAATCTAAGTATTGCAAGTCTTGTATAGGCGGGACTTGTAATAGGAAGATCGATATGGTAATCACTATACTGATTTGTTTATAGAGATCTTTACCTTATTTACTCTAACCGAGTACTCATTAATTATCTTGAACTCTATGTTGATCTCGCCTGGCAGTTTTTACTCCCAGCTTCCAAAGACGAGTTTTAAATCACTCGTCCCATACTCAGTAGAACACATGCATCGTCATGTCAACCACCTTGAAGGTTATGAGAGTACGCGTATTGCACCGGGAATTATTAAGTAGGATGATTTATAATTTATTTATTTGAAAGGATTGGGACGCCTCTTCAGTTAAATAAATAAATTATAAATCACCGAACCATAAGTTTATCATTTCTTACTTACATAAATTTGGACGCTTCTTTATGTAAATAAGAAATTATAAATGAGTGGGCTTAATGGTATCCGATATGACACGAGTATGAACCTGAAATCGATAATCATCAGAATCCGTTAAAAGGGTCTAGAGACACAATCGTGTCTTACTACTCAGCAAAATCTTAAGGCCTCGCTTGGAGCTACCTTATCTCATTCTTAAGTTATTACTTTTGCCATTGCAAGTCCTTGCAATCACGAACTGTCTGTGGAGCTAACAGACTGAGTGCAATATCCTGTCACCCTTTGTTATAATATTGACGTTATGGTCGCTATTGTTGGGTCCTAGAGCGGTCCCTACTGATACAACTTTATCCAATAGGTTATGCAACTCCCCTTAAACGAGATAAACACCTAACGACGAAACATTCATCTCGGGCCACTAGTAGGAGGACTTAGGTCGCGATACATCCTAGTACTGCCAAGTAAGTTGGGTACTTACATACATAAGCCACGTTGATGTGAATCATCGAGCATTACAGATAGCAGAAACGAGACTCTGCCTTAAGACATTTATGACTTTATATAGACATAACCACGCGACTACACTTTCTCCTTTGATGTGTTCTCTATTAAGAGGTTTGCTTCATAAAGCACTTATACCAACAATAAACCTGGTAATGATGTTTCTCTAAGATACATATTCTAATGGATTGGATATCCTGGTCAACCTAGCCAAAATTTATGGATATTAAGAAATGTCGAAACATTGGATATTGCTGAATAAAGTTATCAGCGTCATGTTCAACTGGCTTAGTAAATCTTAAGTCTTTTTCTTAGTCACATTAAACGGATAACACAAATTTAATCTCGGGACGAGATTTCTTTAAGGGGTAGGTACTGTAACATCCGGCAATTTTCGGAACTTTGAATGACGATTTCAATCTTTGACTTTTAGGGTCTGGCTTGACTTATAAGAACGATCATCTAAATCACGTATTCACGACTCGGACTCTAAAGCAATTTGATGTAAAATGATATTCCTGACAACTTTTCAGTTTTACCCGAGACCTGAAAACAAGCCGAAAAGGGCTAAAACAGCCTCGCAAGATTTTGAACGCCGCACGCGACGTGTATCGACCCGGAAATAATTAAAGATAATTAAATTATCACTTTTATTAAATAAAAATATTTAATAAACAAGTTATCATTTTATTCAAGCGTTTGTTGATAACGCGAATATTTGAGTTGAAATCCATTTTTATTTTGGACAAGGCGTAACCGGTTCACAAAATAGATAACATATATTCATCTAAATGTTATAAAATATTTATGAAATATCATCAAGTAAATACTCATTTTTATCAGAAAAATGATTTAGAAAATAATGGCGCAAGTTTCGTAAATAAAAATATTTAATAAACAAGTTATCATTTTATTCAAGCGTTTGTTGATAACGCGAATATTTGAGTTGAAATCCATTTTTATTTTGGACAATGCGTAACCGGTTCACAAAATAGATAACATATATTCATTTAAATGTTATAAAATATTTATGAAATATCATCAAGTAAATACTCATTTTTATCAGAAAAATGATTTAGAAAATAATGGCGCAAGTTTCGTGACTCGAATCGACCGTTAACCAGTCCAAACGAGTCCCGAACCGTAAGTTATCGAAACTATATTAGAAAGTTACAAAACTAACCCTAAACTATTAACCTCATGCCATTTACAATTAGTATATATATATATTAACCCATTTTATATTCATATAACAAATAATAAAGAGATAAACAAAACACACACACTATCCTCACTCTCTCCCTCACTTTTCCGGCCACCACCCCCACCACCGGCGCCGCCGTCGGCCACCACCAACCACCGCCGGAAAATAATTTCGGCGAAGAACAAAAATACTCCACACCTTCCGATCTATCCGATCCCCACACTCACTCTCCTTCACGCGCCTAAAATCACCACCACCCACTCCCACCGCCGCTGCCACCACTGTCGTCGACAGCCGGGGAGGGTTGGATTTGTCGGGTTGTGGTAACACGCACGAGGGTGCGTTTGTTTTTGGGTGGTGGGCTGTCGAAACAGCCAAGGGGGGTGTGTGTTGGGTTGGGTTTAACAACGAAAAAGGGGTTGTGAGTCGGGTCGGGTTGAGGGGTAACACCAAAGGGTGCGTACGGGTCGTGGGTACGACGGAGTTCGGGTCGAGACAGTCGGGTGTTTGGTTGTGTCGGGTTGGGTTGTTTGGTTCGCGGGTTATCACCCACGGGTGTGTGTGGGTTTGTGGGTTAACAAAACGGGGACAGCCGGGTTGGTTTCCGGACAGCCGCCCAAATAGGGTGCGTTTGGTTCGAGACAGCCGGGGACCGCCGGGGGAACGAGTGTGTCGGGTCGTGGGTTGCAACAAAAGGGATTTGGGATTGGTTGTTGGTTTGGCTGCGGGAACGGCTGCGGGGACAGCCGGGATAGCCGGGGACAACCACCCACATAGGAGTGTGTCGGGTTTAGGCTGTGGGACAGCCGGGGGGGGGGGGGGGGGGGGGACAGCTGGGATGTTGTCGGGTTCGTTTGGTTTTGTAACACGGGAAACGGGTGCGTTGATTGTGTTGACACCGAAAAAGGGTGCGTTTAATTTAAAAGTATTCGATTAATTTCGTTTATATTATCGATTAATTGTTATATGTGATGAAAATCTAATAAACTTGCGACGTCTAATAAAAATGTGATATAAATATAAAAACGGGATTGATATTAATGTATAAGTGATATTAGATATATTTTAGAAGAGACTCGAGCTAAAAACGGACTTTGGCGCGTTTTGGAACGAATAATTAAGAGCAGAAAAACGGAACATGAGATTCGGGATTCGAGATTTTGAAAAGTTAGACTTTGGCTTACAAAATATAACAAATTATATTTTGACGGACGTTTAGACATAAAACGGGACTTGTAACTCCCAATAACGAAGAAACTGGAGTGTAATCGAAATATATACTTTAGTAGAAAATAAGTTAATTTTAATATATATTAAATCTGGCAGATTATTAATCAAACGATTTGAGCACTTTCGAGTCCGTTTCAGCCTTCCGGCGAAACACGAAAGTTGTTCGTAATGACGTTTTACTTTGCCGCGAGGCTTATCAGTTTTAAAACTTGAGATTATTGGGGTCAAAAACTAAAGGTCAACGTAAAAAGTCAACGGATATTTTAATTAATATTATACATTATTGCGTTTACGATTGTTGATGATAAATAAAGTCGGTTTAATATATTATTTCATTTAATAGTTTTATGTTCATTGTTTCGGTTTCTAAAAACGGAAGGTCTAAAAATAGTAACTTTTTTAAATATTAGAGATAAGGTTATATTGGACGGAAAATAGGATATTTACATAAAATAATACTAAGGGTAAGGTTAAAGACGCGCAAGTGGATTTTCATCTCATGTATAGTATATATACATATAAAAATATGTATGATTTGTGGTAAACGATGTTAGCATGTTGGACGTATTTATACGTGTTATAAATCGAAGACATAATTATAGGTTCGTGGTCGAGATCGTTGCAGATTCAGTTGTGATTTAATTGGATTAATTGATCGTGGTCTTTAATCAATGTGAGTTCATAGCCTCGCTTTTCAATCTTTTGAATGTTTTATAACCCGCGAGGGGGATACA
Source organism: Tanacetum coccineum (assembly GCA_026074375.1). Classification (NCBI taxonomy): domain Eukaryota; kingdom Viridiplantae; phylum Streptophyta; class Magnoliopsida; order Asterales; family Asteraceae; genus Tanacetum; species Tanacetum coccineum. The sequence continues at coordinate 9,965 of BQNB010030773.1, forward strand.
TGCTTGTCTACAAATTCTTATACTTACTCGGTTATCTTATAACAATGTGATTGTTTTAAGGGATTTTGTGAGTTTATAGCCCCCTGTTTTACTTGTTTTCATACGCTTTATAACTTTTGGGGTGAGAACTTGCTTGTTGCTAAATTGTTTGCAAATTCAATTACATGGTCGATTACATACGTGTTTACATGAATATTTACAAGCTCATATTTACATGAATATTTACAAGCTCATATTTACATGAATATTTACAAACTCATATTTACATGATTTGTTACAAATTGGTTTACATACTTATTTGCATAGCTCGCTATGGGATACATTATTTGACTTCATTTTTGGTCACAAATGCATACTTTACATTTGAAATGATTACGATTAGCTTAGGCTGATTGAACTGATAACAACAAAATTACTGCCCGGGTGTTCTTGGAAGGGACACCGGTAACGGGAGTACATATTTTAAATCACTGCCCGAATTGGGTACATACAAGTCTACGTCACAGCGTCATGAACTGTAAATCACTTGGAGGGTGAGCGCGAATGTTATGAAATATACGCTATTCGGGTGTGGATCCCTGTTCGGGTGATTAAGCTATCGCCGGTAACGAACATTATAGCGTGATGTCCACGCGAATGATATAAAATAGATCTATTCGGGATTGACAACCCCCGTTCGAGTGACTAGCTATCACTGGGAACGAACGTTATAACATGTCGGATTACGTTGGGACTATAGGGCCCCCCGACAAATACATAATTGATACATTTTTGGTGACATTAAATTTGTCATGCATTATTTAATAAATCTTTGGGATAATATTGGTACTTTTGGTGACATAAAATGGGTCGTGCATATTTTATAAACATTTTACATGGTACTGTGATGACACAGTGGATAAATATATTTGTTGAAACTTACATTCATATTTAAACTAATCTATGAACTCACCAACTTTAATGTTGACACTTTTAAGCATGTTTTTCTCAGGTGAATTAGATGCTTGGATTATTTGATGTGCATTGGAGTCTTTACATTCAAGTTTTTCATGGTGATGCAATTATGGGACAAACTATTATTTTGATTTCAGAAAATCAACGAGATTGTTTTACAAACGACACATTTAGAGGTCGTTCTCTTGTATCTAGCGCTGTGTATTATGAAGTAGCACCCCATGTGGTATTCCGCTGCGTTGTATGATTTTTTTGGGGGTGTTACATTAACTATTGTATACTTGCTAAAATGTTTGTATAAAAATACTTATAAATGCAAAATGTGAAATGAGGTTTGATAATAATGCAACATAACAAACATGTACGAACCTGTGTTGTAACATACGAGGACTTGAGACGTCGAGATGTGTTGATATATGTTGAGACAAAATATGATTACGAGTAACTTGTACACTTTACGTTTAAGTATTACAAGTTACATGTTTGTCATTATCAAAACAAATGAGAATGTGTAGATTAAATATCGTAATATTTGCACTAACAATCTCTCCCTTTTTGATGATGACAAACAAACGTGTAAACGTAATAACTCATAAAATGTAAAGTTACTTGTATTCGTATACTACCTTTACATTACCTTCTCCGTTTACACTCTTCTCCCCTTTTTGTTGAAACAAAAAGGGTGTGACCTTGGAGTTTAACTTCATTTCTCCCTGAAAAGGAGAGCTTGCATCATCCCTAATGAATTTAAAATGTATTCTTCAATCTCTAATGGTGTTTCATCCCCTAGGCAATTGTCCTTGGTTTATTGCGGATCTATTGCTCAAATTTGAAAGCTTAACCTACAAAAAGGATAGTATCATGCAACATAAAAATAAGAGAACTATATGATGAAGAAAATGAAATCTTCCTTTTGGTCGAAACGCAAAAGATTGTCGAAGAGTAAAAATGATGATGGATGCGTGCATGCTCCCCCTTGACGCATGCTCCTCGTTGTTCGAGACATCAAGATATGATTGAAAAGCTACAAGGAAAAATTAGTGCAAGTCTAGATTCGTCCTTGGACGAGTAAAATATATACAACAAAGTGCATATAAGATGCATGCTATAAATGCTCGACGGAAGCTCCCCCTTGCTCGAGGGCGTCAAGTATGATCCTAAAAAAATTAGTGTAATAATAGCTTTTGTCCGTAGACAAATATGTCATATACAACAAGTGTATAGACGACCCAATATGATTGTTTGACGAATGCTACTCCTTGTTTGAGGGTGTCAAGAGGAACCTACAAAAAGGAAAATAAATGTTGCAAACTTCATCCTTAGATGAGTATGCCATATACCACAAAGTGTATATGCTTGAACCTATAAAAGAAAGTTAATAATTGTAAAATTTTGTCCGGAGACAAGAATGTCATATATTGTACCATGTATATGAATGAACCTAAAAAATAATATGAAAAAGCAGATTTCGTCCATAGATAAGAGTTCCATACACATTAAGATGTGTATATGAATATGAGCCTACAAAACAAAATATTAGTAAAATATATATACTTCGTCTTTCGATGAAGTCATGTACAATAAGATGTATACATGATGCAAAATATAAATGATATAGCCACAAGCATCTCAAATTAGAGGATTGTGATTATATATCTTACGAGGTGTAGTCTTCTATTAAGAAGGACATACAACAACAAAAATAAGAATATAAAATGATTCTCAAAATAAACTCCTAGAAAAACAAATTAGAGGTAAGATAATGTAAAAAAAATATAATCCTACTATTTGCATCATTGTGGTTGGTTTAAATGGTGAGGTTGTTAAGGGTTGTAAGGATGAAGATGAGACGCATTTCATTACGAAATTCAGTTGGCTTATGACAACATAAACGAAGATGCTTATGAGTGTCAGGTTGAGGTTATGGTGGGAAGTTTCATGACTTGGTGGATGACTTAAGTTTGATAGAAGTAAAAAGGTATATCTCTAAACCTTACCTTGATGTATGATGAAGCACAAGAGGTGATAAACAAGATGACTTTATGAGTTGTAAAAGATGTGGCAAAAGATGGTGATGACAATGCAAGCAACTAAAAATGTATGCTTAATAATAGAGAGGTGACGATGATTATGCATTTATGAGCATGTAATGAGAAATATGGATTAAAGTATGATGAATGTGCGAAAGAGCACAAATTGACTTGATAAAGAAAAATGATCTTTATCGACCTACATAAATCCAAACAAGTTAGTACAAGATAAAAGCAAGAATATCATTTCATAACATGATAGCTCAAACATTTATACTAACAAATGCGAAAGAAACTCGTTCACATATTATCATACGAATGACTTAACAAGAAGACACATAGATAGTCATATATACGGACAAATCATTTTCACAAATAGACACATAAATAGAAAAACTCTTAAATTAAGAGAAGAAGAGGACATATGTTGCTTAAAATGTCATAATACATGTTTGAAGAGTATTAGGTAATTCTATGAGTTTTAGACGGACTTAAGAGCTAGATAAGTCAAAACCAATTATTGAGAAGCCTTAATACATGTATAAGATACCTAATTAAAGTGTTGGACACAAAATTTAACTACCTTGAACGGCAAAAGTGCCTTCTGTAGAACCGGCCTGGGCGGTTCCATCTGCATAATGGAACCGACTTTGCTGCAGATGGAATCGGCCCCTGCAGACAAGGTTCCTCAAATCTTAAGAAATCCTAGAAATGTTCCAAATGATTTCTAAACTTATTTTTCGCTTGAGATAGTGATTAAATAGAGTTTCTTGATAATGCAAAAGGCTCATGGAAAAGGTCCAACGCTTAGATCCTATGATTTTATATTATACCAAATGCTCCAAATTCTAGAGGGGAATGACAATCAAGAATAATGAATTGCAAAAAAAATAACCAAAAGCCTAAACGATTAAGTATACAAATAACTTTTCAAGAATTCAAACATAAACAACACAAGAAATAAAGACAATCATACACGAACATGTTACAAATAGTTCAATCAAACGCATGCATAACGAAGAAGATGATTTTAGATTAGCAAATCGATTGCACTAACAATGACACGAAGGATACTGATTATATGCTTGTCTCTTATTGAATTTAAGTTCGTTTATTTGTGAAAAATAAGTATCAACCTTTTTATATTGTTCCGTCGCTTGTTTGTCGATTGTGGTTCTTAATTAAAATTTTCAAAACAGTACGGTTTCGAAAGGAAGATCATAGACTTCTACATGAATACCAACAATACTTTGGCATAACATAAGTACACAACTAGCAAGTATATCATGTAGCAATGTCATATAAGGAACTAGATGAAAACATCATACAAATTAAGTTTTAAGCATGCATAAACCAAAACTTCATACAAATAGATTTAACGAATGCCAATCAAGGAACAAGAACTATCAAACATTGATTTATCCATATCAAAATTATCATGTATCAAAATGACAAATTACGAGATCATACGAGATATCATATACGAGACAAAAGTACTTCAAATGCAAACATCATGCAAGTCATGTTTAACCCTTAACATTTAGTAACACGAATACAAGCATAAAACTATTTAAAAAAGAAACAAAACCTTTCCTAAGGATTACGCATTTTTCAATTAATTGAATAGTTATCAAACACTAAAATAACGACAAAGCAAATAATCAATCAAGAACATATAATCAACACATGTATATGCAAAGCAAGATGTCAAGATAGATTAACGAAGAAAAGATCATATTTACAACTAGTATGGAAAACATAGCATTAGTGGTGTTTGGAAGATGGAGAACAAGTTGGTGAACTAGTGGTTATAGAAGATTGACAAGGATGAAATGACAATATCAAAATGTGTAGATAATTTTAACGAAGTATTTTTAAAATGCTCATTTTTCAACAAGACCAAAAATATTAAAACCTTTGGCGAAAACGTCATGACGAAAGATTGACCTTTTGTTATTATCGTAGAAGTTGACAATAATATATTACAAATCCTTTGAGAATATCTTTACATGAAACTAGACTCAATTATTTTTAAAATGGCGGGTGGCACAACTTCTAATTCCATACGATTGATTTTATACAAAATTCCTAAAATGACCCATTTGCTACAAAACTTGTTGTTTCAATCTTATACATGGCTAAAATGATCGAAACTCGATTTCTATAACTTGACATAACATGAAAACTTCCAGAATTTATTCTTAAAAAATATACTTAAATATCAAAGACACGCTTGGTCTAAATGAACCGCGACACCGTTCTTTTATGGGTTTTGCCAAACACTAGTTTTGACCCGTTCTAACCAAAATAATAACTTATTACTTTGATCCGCTTTGAAAAATACTTTTAAAACTACAACAAGACATCACTACAGTTCATATTTACTTGAGTATTTCGGATGAAACATTCAAGTTGCCAATCCCATTTTGATATGCATAAATTTTATGACAATATTTTTCAAAACATTTAACTAACTTACTTAATTCCTAAGATAATGAGATTTTGCATCTTGTTGATATAGCATATGCAAAGAAGGATAAATATGCCTATATGAAGTGCACGAAACCTAGCATAAGCCGTAATATGCATATTTATGAAATCGGCAGGCTAACACATAAGTAACATGGCATCCCAAACGCTAATGAAAATAACAAGCTCACATATAAGATGCAAAGAGTATATAATACTAATTAAGGTACAATAAGTAATCATATACCATATTACACATTTTAAACATCACTTCTACTTATATGACTTACCTAAGTAATTAAGGAAATACATTTTTAACAAAATTAGAAGTTATCCAAACACTCCTTTCGAAACCAAGTTGATATATAATTTTCTTAAATCAATTAAACAAGCGAAAGAATTGAAACATATGAGCCACAAACAAACAAGTTAAATTGCAATTTGAGATGAGCATACAATTGAGATAAATAAGCAATGCAAATTAAGCCAACTAGTCATTTAACATATCATACGGAAAAAAAAATTCTTTTCACCTTGCGTTGAATATAACGATGTATACCAAGCTTGATTAGTGTCAAAAATACTTTAATTTCAAAGGAGGATGCATCAATGTTTAAAGGAAACCAACTAAAATTTCCCGACTCAAAAGTTTGAGTTTTTATGCTAATACGAAACTTAAAATTTTAGACACTTTGTAGTATTTTTAAACATTCGACCTACTTAAACTTATAATCAGTACCTCTAACCCATTTTATTAGAAACTAGACTCAATTCTCTTCGAAACGATAGGTGGCACGACTCGTACGGCCTCACGGTAGTATTTTACGGGTTTTTGAAGTTGATCAAAATTTTGAAAAACTTTCTATAGAACCGGGTCCGCCGGTTCCTTTACCAAATAGAACCGTCCTTTGTTAATAATGGAACCGGGGGTCTAGATGAATTTTCTACAAAAGCATATTTTAACCCGACGAAAAGGTTTAACACTTGGTAGGCTTTAAGGTAGACTTATATATCAAATTTTAATCATTATTCAAGTTTGTATAACAAAGATATTCAACAATCAAGACTTCTAAGAATGAAACAACGACATATTTTTCATATTAAGTCCCACTTTTTGGACAATTTGATACATGGATCGTCCTCAGTTTTGAGAACCATTTATTTTGAAAACAAGAGCCACGTGGCTCTGATCTAATTGTGGAAAACGTAGAGGGAGGGGGTGAATACGTTTCCGATTAAAATCTTAAAACTTTCGCATCAAATACCCTATCAATCGTGACGTAATATGAAAAGTATCAATTATACTTTATGACTATATGAAAGCATAGAATAATCAAGTAGTCACAACACAATCATAAACATCAAGTAAATAGAAAGCAATGAATAAACTAGAGAGCAAACCGGACACGATGATTTATAGTGGTTCGGTCACGGAGCTCCTCTCCACCCTACTCCACTCCCCGAGTACCCAACTCGAGAGTTACTTTACTAGATCAACAAGCTCCCTTCTCGGCGGAGAAAACCTTACACAACATCGCTTACACTTTATCCGGTACAAAGCTAAATACCGAGTCCTAACAAAGGTAGAACTAACCCATCGTCACTTACTCTCTTATCCGGTACAAAGCTAAATACCGAGTTCTTACACACCGGGTAGAACCAACCCAAACCCATTATGTTTTATGTCCAAACATAACAAACCTTGTGTTTTATGGCACAAACACATAAACTATCTAATCTAATTGGTAATACAAAATGTGATTACAATGATGATCCAAGACAATGTGTCTAATGGATATGAATGACTAATCTAAATGAACTTCTATTGATGGAAAGCCTTCAAATGGATGATGGTGATGAGATCTTTAATCTTGTAGATCTTCATATGTATGTGCTTTGTGGTGGATGGAAATGACAAGAACTCTTTCTTTGGTGGATGTAGATGGCAAGATCTTAATGCTTGATTTGGTAAATCATTTCGGATGTATGCTTACAACAAAAACAAGAGTTATATGCATTATGATCATGGGGTTTTATGGATGCATTCGTACATATTTAGATGTGTGAAAAATGGTGGAAAAGTGTGTTTTTAGTCATCAAAAACGGATTGAAAAGGCTCCTCTATTTATACGAAAAAGCTTAATGGAACCGGCTACTGTTTACCAATGGAATCGGCTTGTAAATCAAAGGGAACCGGCGACGCTCCAATGGAACCGGCTACTGTTCATCAGATCAAAAAAATCTTTTGTAAACTTTGAGAGATTTTGTATTTTTTTGTAAAAATCATTTTCTATTTTATTTTTCTTTAGTTAACTTTGTATATTTTACAAAATAAAGTGCGCAAGTTAACTATTGTATACTTGCTAAAATGTTTGTATAAAAATACTTATAAATGAAAAATGTGAAATGAGGTTTGATCATAATGCAACATAACAAACATGTACGAACCTGTGTTGTAACATACGAGGACTTGAGACGTCGAGATGTGTTGATATATGTTGAGACAAAATATGATTACGAGTAACTTGTACACTTTACGTTTAAGAATTACAAGTTACATGTTTGTCATTATCAAAACAAACGAGAATGTGTAGATTAAATATCGTAATATCTGCACTAACACAAAGTTATATTTTCTTATAGTAGAAACATCATCGAATTCACCCTTTAGGATGAGATGGCCGAACATTTTAAACAGACCGATCTTGAAAAAATGGAGCAGCCAGTCCTCATAGCAGTAAGCTCATGCCGGGTTTCTAAATATAGAGGTGATAAAAAGATAATCTAAATAATAGAACGCCTATAAATTTTACAATCAAGACGCTAAACACAATGACAACACTATTGATGCTGATTACGAGTTAGCCGCAAGCACAACCACATACTATTACTTAAACCCGAACACACCCGAGGCTAAAGAATCACATGTACTGTAAGCAACTGAACCTTCTACTTTCGTACTAACACGACTTTAAACTACAAAATTCTAACAATAGCCATCGTTCAGGTACAAAGCCAGATACCAGGAAAATCCCCCATAAATAATTTGCAAATTTCCGTATGAAGACATTAAGAAAGAGAAGCTGAGAAACAGATTTCCATTTGTGGAAAACTAGAAGGGGGGTTGAATAGTTTACCGCTTTTTATATTAATGTTATGTTTGTTTATAAAAACTTAGATTTGACTTTATGTGATCTCAATATGTGCACAATATGAACAATACAATTAAGTAAATAAATGACAAGTAAATATGAAAGACAAGAGATAAGAGTTAGAAAGATCAAACCACAACATAAGGATTTATAGTGGTTCGGTAACGAAACACCTCTTTGCCCTACTCCACTCCCCGAGCACCAAACTCGAGAGTTCTCTTCACTATGTCAACAAACTCCCTTTAGGCAGAAAAAACCATACACAACTTTGCTTACACCAATTTCTGACACTAAGTGAAATGTCGAGTTCTAATCCTAGCTAGAACCAATCTATCACAACTCTTGTATGCTAATCACACCACTTTACAACAACTCATAACTTTGCTTCACTTCACGACTTCTCTTCGCTTCACTACTTCACTTCGCTTCATAACTTCACTATGCCTAGACACTACTACGATCACACCAATCTAACACTACTTAAAAAGATCACCCCAATCTAACTATACTTCCAATGATCACCACAATCTAACTATTATACACAACTACAATACACACCTTCACAATATACATAAATGATTTACAAGATCTAACACATCTTCACAACAATACCAACTAAACTATAACACTTTGGTATGCGTTTAATTACACATACCTTTCACCATTAAAATCGGACTTAAATGACCCAAAACGTACCAAAAATACATTGTATTTGTATGTTTTCACTTATTTTGTGCAGGAAACGGATATCCAAGAAAAGGACGAAAAATCAAGCCAAAAACGACAAAACCGAGCACGGAATGGAAAAGCGTGAAAAGTCAAAGTCAAGACCGAAGCCATAATCGAAGAAGACTTTAATGGGCCCACCCTTACCCATCTAATGGGCCGGGGTAGCCCATTAAGGGATCATTTGAAGACCAAATGGGCCTTTACTTCTCAACGGGCCCAGGTAAACCCACCTTCATCACAAAACCCTAAAAAACCCAAATAAAACTTTGAGGGGGCATTTTTGCCAAACCCTCATAGTTTTAAACCGTGAGGACCACACATAATATACCTTACAAAACTTTGAGGGGCATTTCTGCCAATCCCCAAAGTTTTAACCCCACAAGGACCTTCCATGTAATAAACGTATAAACCCTCAGGGACCATTTCTGCCTAAACCTAAAAGTTTAACACCACAAGGACTTGTGGTGTAATAAACCTATACAAAATGAAGGGCCAAATGTGACAACCTCTCAAACTCTCACCTGGTAACAACCATTAACGATTTTTCCCGCCAAAACTCACTCACGCAAGAAGCATGTCTGTCCCTACTGTTCATTGTCCCCTCCCCTTCACTCCACTCCAAAAACCCATCAATAAACCTCACCCCACTCCCCCACATGGGTCTATGTACACCTTGGCAATCCCTTAAACCCCCATTGGGCATTAAAAACGACAAGGAATGAAGGGTTAAGATCGAATGCTTGGGCACTACTCAAATCCAATGGCCATGATGACTTTGAGCTTATACTCACACAAGAAACACACCCTTCTTTCTGCCTCAGCAAAGAAACACATGAAGAAGAGGACAAAAGACCCAAGAACACAAGACCTAGCTCGTTTATATATAAGTAGGACTTTGTAAGCCTTGGAAGGCATCTAGCTTTTTACATTTTTGCTTAACTTAGTTTTAATCAGCTTATTATATTTTCTTGTAATGCCTTTTAAAAATTAATGAAGTTCAAGTTTGTTCTTAAATCCGTTTTCAAGTTTTAAGGTTCTTTAAGTATCAAAAGTCTTTCATAAGCTCTTTTAAGCACTTAAAACTCAGGGTGTCTTGGATAAGCTTTCTCAAAAACTTATCCAAGCTTTTAAGTTTTCATTAGTAAGAAATCTGTCATTTTGAGCTTTTGGATGATAAGCAAGTGATGGAAGTGCTTATGGGTATTATAGAGTGCTTATTTATAAGCTGGGTAGGTCTTTAGAGCTTAATTAAGTATTTTAATCCCTGTTTAGAGCAAGGGATCAAGTAAGCTTCCTTTTTCAAATTTTTGCATTTTTGCTTATTTGTACTGTAGCATTGCTTATCTTTGCTTATTTGAGCTTATTATTGCTTATTTGTGATGTTTAATGCTTATTCATGCCTGCTTCTAGCTTAGAATTAATTAGTTATGTATTTTCTTTTTAACTGTCAAAATAGCTTAATATAATACTTGAACTGTTTAGCTTATTCAAAGTGGTTATTGTTGCTTGTTTGTTGCTTATTAATGCTTATTGATCATTTCTCTTTGAAAGATTTAGCTTAAAACAACTTTTTTAGTTTTAAATTTGGATTTTAAAAACTTAAAGGAGTGTTTGGGTTAAGGGATAAAATGGGTCAAAACAGGTTTAAAATCTTTTTGGGTCATTGTGTCAACTTTGTTAAGCTATATCTTAGCTTATTTAAGCTATTTTCAAAAGTGTTTTTGGTTCCTAAGTTTGTTTTTAAGTTTTTTTAATCAAGTGTTGAAACTGTGGTGTATAAGCTGTTGTAGACAGCTTATTTGGTTAAGCTGTCTAAACCAAGCTTTTGAGCATTGGTTTAGACTTGTTTTTAAGTGTTTAAGTAAGTTTGATAGGTTTAGTGTAAGTCTCATTAGTCTTAAAAGGCCTTACTGAAGCAATAGTATGAAACTTTAATGCACAAGCTCAGAATCTTTGGACTATTTTAACGGCTTCAAAAGCTTGTTAGTAGATTGGCAATTCTTGGTGTAGATACTCCTCCAGAAAGATCTAAATGTTAAGTTTTTGAGAAGCTTACCTTCTGAATGGGATACACATGTGGTAGTCTGGATGAACAAACCCGACTTTGAAACTTTGGCGTTTGGATGGATTTTGTATAACAATTCTTAAAAATTGTTGAACATAAGGTTAAGAGAATGTTGCTGCTAATATGATGAAAATAAAAAAAACGAAAAATAAAAATAACTTGGCATTTCTAACCACTTCCAGTCCAAGCAGTACTAATACTATTAATACTGTTAACACTGGAGTTAGTACTGGCAACACCAAGGTTGCTATGCTAGTATGAATAGTACTGCTAGTTTTAGTGATGCCACAGTTTATGCCTTCTTTGTCCACTCAACTACAAGGGTCTCAACTAGTTCATGAAGATCTTGAGCAACTTTATGATGATGATTTGGAAGAAATGGATCTAAGATGGAATATGGCACTTGTAAAAGCATGAGGGCAAGAAAGTCTATCAAAGAACTTGAAGGACGATCATCCATTGATGGAAGTAGTCTGCTGGATATGATAAATCAAAAGTAGAATGTTTCAACTGTCATAAAATGGGACATTTTTCTAGAGAATGCAGAGCACCAAGAAGTAAAGATAACAGAAATTGGAATCAAGGAAGCTCATCAAAGGCAGTAAGGATTGAAGATGCTTCTGAAAAGGCAATGTGTGCTACAAATGGTGCTGGATTTGATTGGAGGACTTGACAGAGGGATTGAATTCAAGCAAACATGGCTCTCATGGCATTCACAGCATTCTGAAGGTATCTAATGATAAATCATGTTCTAAATCTTTTTTTGAAAATTATGAAGCTCTAAAAAAACAGTATGATGATTTACTTGTTAAATTAGATGACTATGTTTTAAGAGTCTACATATAATAAAAGAGGTCTGTCAATTTTAGAAGCACAAGTAGTTAAATATAAAGAATCTGAAGTCCTTTTTTCTAAAGAGATTGCTTTGCTGAAAAGAAGTGTAGGTCATAAGGAATATCTAATGGGATTAGTTAAGACTGAACTTGAAAAAGTTAAGGAGAAAAGGATAGGGGTCTGAATTTAAGTAAGCATTGTTTGAAAAATCATCAAAAGAATAGATGATTTTGTCTAGCAAGTCAGGTAACTGACAAGAGCAAAAAGGGTTTTGGGTTATAATTGCTGTCCCTACTCATCCTTGATTCTCAAAAGGGACCAACAACCATTTAGACTTATCGTATCAAGGTCTTGAAGAATTCAAACAACCTGATGGTAAATGAGTATGGATCCTAGGGATTCAAGCTTAAAAGCTAACCCATGATTTGTGATAGAGAGTCAGATAATTCTAAGGAGAATACTGATGACTCTTTAAAACAACAACAAAAGACTGATTCTAGCTTAGTTAAGTCTCCACTTAAGGTAGACAAAGATTGGAAAGAAAATTTTTTCTATCCTGCTAATCATGTTAGGGAAGAAGAACCTAAAAAAGCTAGAGAGAATACTGATGCTCCAATTATTGAAGATTGGGTGTCAGATGATGAGGAAGAAGTTGAGCCTATCCCTAAGGTAGAAAAGAAAACTGCTATACCTACTGCTACTAAGAAAGAGTCAGTTAAACCTGAAAAACCAATTAGAAGGTCAGTTAGGTATGCAGAGATGTATAGGTCACAGGGACCTAGGGGGAACCAAAGGAATTGGAATGGTCAAAAATCCAATCAATTAGGATGTAACTTTGTTTTTAATAACAAGGCATGTTTTATCTGTGGAAGTTTTGATCACATTCAATACAGTTGTCCTAATGCTCACAAACATATGGTTCCAAGAGCAGTCTTAATGAAGACTGGCCTAAAAACTGTTAATAATGCAAGGCCTGTTAATACTGTTAGGTCTGTTAACACTGCCAGACCTTTTAGCTTTTAGTACTGCTAGGTTTATAGACAGTTAGGCCTTCTTATCTGCTCACCCAAAATTAACAGTTTCCTTGTGCTTAGACCAAGACAGATTTTCAAAATCAGACAATCAATATTCAAAGGCCCTTTTTACAAGGAAAAACATTAACAACAAGGTACTAATAATCAACATATTAATACTGGTAGACAATTTTTGTTATGTTAGGCACCAAAATATTAATATTGTCAGTGCAAGGGGATTTAATGCTGTTAAGCCCTCAGCATGTTGGGTTTGGAGACCTATCAAACCCAATGGTGCATCACTAGTTTTTAACAAATATAATTACATTGATGCACGAGGCAGATCCAAGTCAGTAATGGCTTGGGTCCCCAAAGATAACTAACTTCATAAGTTTTATGTGCAGAGCAATTCATAGCTAAATGATAAAGGATTTGTTGATAGTGGATGCTCAAGGCACATGTCTGGAAACATAGCCCATCTTTCAGATTTCAAAGACTTTGATGGAGGTTATGTTACTTTTGGTGGAGGAGCAAATGGAGGGAGAATTACTGGAAAAGGTACTATTAAAACTGATAAACTTGATTTTGAAGATGTATACTTTGTCAAAGAGTTGAAGTTCAACCTTTTTAGTGTCTCACAAATGTGTGACAAAAAGATACTATGTTCTTTTTACTGACTCTGGTTGTCTTGTTCTATCTCTTAATTTTAAGTTGCCTGATGAAAATCAGATACTTCTTAAAATTCCTAGACAGAATAACATGTACAGTTTTGATATGAAAAACATAGTTCCTAAAGATGGTTTAACTTGTCTAGTTGCAAAGGCTACATCTGAGGAATCAATGTTATGGCATAGGAGGCTTGGTCATGTCAATTTTAAGAATATTAATAAACTTGTCAAAGAAAATCTTGTAAGAGATTTGCCTTTAAAAAGATTTGAGAATGACCAAACTTGTGTTGCCTGTCTTAAAGGCAAGCAACACAGAGCCTCTTGTAAGACCAAGGCCTTTAGTCCCATTACTAAGCCATTGTTTATGCTGCATATGGATCTCTTTGGTCCAACTTTTGTTAGTAGTCTTATGCATAAAAAGTACTGCTTGGTAGTCACTGATGATTATAGTAAATTTTCATGGGTTTTCTTTTTAAAAACTAAGGATGAAACAAGTAAGATCCTTAAAAACTTCATAAAAGAGATAGAAAACCTAGTGGATAAGAAAGTGAAGATAATCAGAAGTGATAATAGGACAGAGTTTAAAAACAATGTGATGGATGAGTTCTATAGAGAAAAAGGTATCAAAAGAGAATATAGTGTAGCAAGGACACCTCAACAAAATGGTGTAGCTAAAAGGAAGAATAGGACTCTCATTGAGGCTGCTAGAACAATGTTAGCTGACTCTAAGTTACCTACAACATTTTAGGCAGAAGCTGTTTCTACTGCTTGCTAAGTATAGAATAGGGTCTTAATAGTCAAGCCTCATAACAAGACTCCTTATGAACTCTTTAGAGGTATTAAACCAGTTATAGGCTTCATGAAACCATTTGGATGTCATGTTACTATTCTCAATACCTTAGATAAGTTGGGCAAGTTTGATGGAAAAAGTGATTTCTTTGTTGGATATTCCTTAAGTAGCAAAGCTTTTAGGGTATACAACATTAGAACCAGAAAAGTTCAAAAAAACTTGCATGTTGGGTTCTTAGAGAATAAACCTATGATAGAAGGAAATGGTCCAAAGTGGCTGTTTGATCTTGATTCTTTAACCCAATCAATGAATTATGTACCAGTGGTTGCAGGGACTTTTTCTAATGATTCTGCAGGTATACACAGAGTTTCTGAGTCTACCACATCCTCTCAACAAGATCAAGATTGGATTGCAATGCCAATTTAGAAGGATGCTTCATATTTTGGTAATGCTTTACCAAATATTGTTGATGATGCTACAGAAGAGTCTCATGATGGTAGCAATATTCAGAATAATGGTATTGCTGATCAACAAGTTAATACTGCCAGGCAAGAAGTTAATACTGGTAGTAGAGAAGTTAGTACTGCTATCCCTGAAGTTTTCCTGAGTTAATATGTACTCCTGAAGACTTGATGGGACCATTTCCTAAATCTGAAGACCAAACAAGTGGGGGATCCAAGAAAATTGAATTCGGGAACATGTCACCATCATTATGTAGTTCTTCCACTCCCTCATAAAGAATTCACAAAGATCATCCAATTGATCATGTGATTGGTGATGTGCAGTCTTCTGTTCAAACAAGAAGGATGGACAACTTCTTTACTCTGAACGAGATTTCTTGGTGCCATTATATGATGGAAAAGACTCACTAGGAACCTTCATACATGTCTTTTTGTTGTTTCCTATTCTCAGAGAACCACAAAGAGTTTTCTAAAGCTCTTAGTGATCCTGCATGGGTAGAAGCAATGCAGGAGGAACTCCTATAGTTCAAACTACAAAATGTATGGGTTCTTGTAGACTTGCCTAAAGGTCATAGGGTATATGGTACAAGTGGGTTCCAGGAAACATGAAAGATGAAAGGGTATAGTCATCAGGAACAAAGCAAGACTTGTTGCCCGGGACATACTCAAGAAGGAGGGCATGTCTATGATGAAGTCTTTGCTACAGTGGACTAGAATTGAGGCAATAAGAATATAATGGCTTTTGCTTTCTTTATATGGGTTTTAAGTCTACCAAATGGTTGTCAAAGTGCTTTCCCAATATGGTCAAATTGAAGAGGAGGTTGTATGTTTGTCAAACCTCCAGGTTTTGAAGATCTGATCATCCTGTTAAAGGTTATAAAGTTGTGAAGCACTATATGGACTTCATCAAAGAACCCAGAGCGTGGTATGACATGTTGGCCCACTTATCTTTTGAGCAATGGATTTCAAAGAGGACAGATTGATCAAACTTTATTCATCAAAAGTCAAAAGGGGCATATCTTGCTTGTTAAAATCTATGTAGATGACATTATTTTTAGATCTACCAAAGAAGGAGCTTTGTGATGAGTTTGAGAAGCTTATGAAGGATAAGTTTCAGATGAGTTCGAATGGGAGAATCATCTTCTTTTTGGGATTGCAGGTCCAACAGAGAAAGAAAGGCATCTTTATCAGTCAAGATAAATATGTCCATGAAATTTTGAGAAAGTTCACTATCTGATGTTAAGTCGCCTCCACTCTTACGAAAAAAACAAAATTAGAAAGCCCTTTGGTCAAGTGGAGATGCTGATGATGTTGATGAACATCTTTATAGATCTATGATTGGATCTTTGATGTATCTTACAACATCCAGACCAGATATCATGTTTGCAGTATGTGCATGTGCAAGGTTTCAGGTTTCCCCAAAAACTTCCCATCTCTTAGCTGTCAAAAGAGAATCTATTCTGTATACCGTAAAGTAAACCTCTCTGGTCTTTGTATTCTAAGGATTCTCCATTGGAGTTAGTTAGCTTAAACTGTTATTACTATGTGGAGCTACACTTTGATAGGAAGTCAACCACTGGAGGTTGTCAATTTTTGGGAAATAGGTTAATTTCTTGGCAATGCAAGAAACAAACTGTAGTTGCCACTTCTACAACTGAAGCTGAATATGTGGCTGCTGCAAGTTGCTGTGGACAGGTTCTCTGGATCCAAAACCAATTGCTGGATTATGGGTACAATTTTATGAACACTGTTATTTACATTGACAATACTAGTACTATCTGTATAATAGAAAATCCTGTTCAACACTCTAAAACAAAACATATAGAGATTAGGCATCACTTTATAAGAGATTGCAATGCTAAAAAGTTGATTCAAATGGCTAAAATTGACACTCAACTTAATGTAGCAGATCTTCTTACAAAAGGTTTTGATGCTGGTAGATTTCAATACTTGGTCTCAAGTATTGGAATGCTCAATCCCTAAGGCCCAAATCTCTTGTTTGTTTTGTAAAGTTTGTTAAAAGTTAGTACTGTTACGTTTTTGTAAATTAATACTGCTAGTTCTAATTAGTACTGCTAGTTATATTTAAAACTGTTTGTTAAAACTGTTACTTATAGTTAGTACTGCTGGTTATTTCTATGTATCTATGTTAATCCTGTTAGTAACACTTAATACTGTTAAACAAGAAAAATGTTTAGATTATGTTTTTCTTGGTTTTAAGCTAACTTTTTTAGGATAAACAATGAAGTGTGAAATTGGTTACTCCATAATGTATTATTTGCGGGGAGGCAAAATGTTGGTTGTTCTTAAAGTGTTGGTTGTGACACCACACAACAAATGGTCATCAGTTCACCATGTCTAATAGACATCAAGAATTGACTAGTCCAGAGCAAACGACTACTGGTAAAGACTTCTCAAATCCGTTGATAGTTGATAGTTTACTCAAAACTATATGGTTATCATTGCACCATGTTTTTCTAATGAAGCAATGGCTAGTCCAAAGCAAACGGCTATTGGTAAAGACTCCACAAATCCGTTTATAGTTGATAGTTTACTCAAAACTATATGGTTATCATTGCACCATGTTTTTCTAATGAAGCAATGGCTAGTCCAAAGCAAACGGCTATTGGTAAAGACTCCTCAAATCCGTTTATGGCTGGTAGTTTGCCAAAAACTACACTTTGTGTGAGTTTGTGAGCAAAAAGAAAAGAGAGAATTGGTGAGCTCAAAAACAAAAAGAGAGCTGTGTGAAAAATAGACAGAGTGCAATGTGAGTTAAAAGAATTAAGAGATTCAATGTGAGCTTAAAAACAAAAAGAGAGATTGTGTGAATCTATCTTTGAATGATACAACAAATTTGAAGTTTGTACTGCTGTTGGTGAAGAAGTTAATAATGCTAGGCTAATTTTAGTACTACTAGACCAAAATTAGTACTGCTGGATGACCGTTAGTACTGTTTGGGCCTAACAGATTTTTCATTAATTAATAGAGCCGTTGAGATATTTCCGCCAAATACCTATGGAATAGGGGTTTGACCAATTGGACTTTCGTGCATCAACTATATATTCAAATGATTTATTCACGATAACTTCAAATTTCTTTATATTGGTCAACTAATATCTCTCTGTTTTCTCTATTAAATTGCAATTAACTTTCTCCAGCCTTCATACTTACATACACGATCATCTCTCACTCAATTACTCACAGTTTTACTCATGGCAAGTTTGGATTTTTGTGACAAGCACAACATGGTAGCGTTTCTGGAAAAATCTACGGGAAGTGCAGGGTTTCATCAGATAATAGATTTCCTCAATCGAAGTCACATTTGCTATGCACTCACCAAGAAGCCAGAGGTTTGTGTCTCCTTTATCAAACAATTTTGGAGGTCTGCTGAGGCTTCTACTGATGATAATGGAGAAGTCAAGATTAATGCTACTATTGATGGTCACTCACTGTCTATCACCGAAGGATCTTTACGACGACATCTCAAGTTGGCTGATCAAGATGGTATTACTTCTATTCCAACCTCAGAGATCTTTGAGCAATTGGCGCTTATGGGATATCACACTGACTCAGATAAGTTAACCTTTCAAAAAGGTGCCTTTTCACCTCAATGGAGGTTTCTTATTCATAATATTCTTCATTGCCTAAGCCCAAAGAAGACTGCTTGGGAGCAGTTTAGTAGTAATATTGCAGCTGCTATTATATGTTTAGCCACCAATAGGAAGTTTAATTTTTCTAGGATGATTTTTGAGCACATGGTGTCTAATATCTCTAGTCCCCATAAGTTTTTTGTATGTCCCTTAGGTTCATTCGGTTATGCCTTAGATATGCAGAGACACAACTTCAAAAACACAAATAATATATCTGTTTCCAATCTTCTTAGTAAGAAAGTACACAACCTGTGGTTTACGACCGGTTCTGTGTTTAGTAATATGAAGAGGTCTACCAAGGGATTTTTAGGCCAGGAGGTTGCTTTATTCCCCAATATGTTAGATGTTACTGAACCCCTTAACTTCACCTTCTAGAATCACATCTTCACCTTCCCCTACACCTTCACCTGAACCTACCCCTGCTCATACACCACACTCTACAATACCTCACCTACTCAAACCTCACACTACTCTACCTCACCCACACAACCATCACCAACACAACCTGGAACAGAACACCATCTTCCTACACCCCATGACTCACCTCTCCATGTTGTTCACTCACATGGAAGTGATGAGGGTAGTTTGAAACTACAAGAATTGATGAATTTGGTTACAACACTTTCTGACAGGATTGGAGTTTTGGAGGCTGACTTGATGAAGACAAAGAAAACCTATAGTTCTGCTTATACTAAGCTTATTCTCAGGGTCAAGAAGCTAGAGTCTCAGATAAAGATTGGGAAAGCAAGGAGACAAGCTAGGGTTGTTCTTTCAGATGATGAAGTCTTTGAAGATGATTCTTCCAAACAGGGGAGGAAGTTATCTGATGCAGAGGTTCAAGAAAAAGCAAGTACTGACACTGAACTATTTATTCAAGAAGTGACTCCAACTGAAGTCATTCAAGATCAAGAGGGCAGTGAGAAAGCAAGTGATGAAGTTAGTACTGCTGGTGCAAAGAAAGGTACTGCTACTGAAGAAGTTCCAATAGTTAGTACTGCTGAGGTAAGTCTTAGTACTGCTGGAGGAACTGTTACCTATACAAGAAGGAGTGCAGAGAAAAGATCAAGACAAGATAAGGGAAAAGCCATAATGATAGAGGAAGAGCCCAAGAAGAAGTCTAAGAAGGAGCTTGAACAAGAAAGGTTAAGTTATGCTGAAGCCATCAGACTTGAAGAGCAAATGAATGAGGAACAAAGAGCTCAGATTGCAAGAGATGAAGAGATTGCAAGACAATGGGATGAAGAGGAAAGACAAAGAGCTATGGATGAAGCCAAGTCTACTAAGAAGATAGATTGGAATGATCCTTCAGTCATCAGATATCATACTCTAAAAATGAAGCCAAAGACAGTTGCTCAAGCAAGGAAAAATATGATCAAATACTTGAAGAATCAGGGGAACTACAAGATCAGTGACTTCAAGGGAATGTCTTACAATGACATAAGGCCAATCTTTGAAAAGGTTTGGGATTTTAATCAAAATATTGAGCCTATGGATGCAGAGCATGGAAGTGGAAAGCAAAAGTCTCCTGAAAAGTCTCCTGAGAAGTCTCCTGAAAAGATGAAGTCTGCTGAAAAGATGGAAGAAGATGATGTGGCTAAAGAAACTGGAGCAAAGAGAAAGAAGTCCATTCCTAGAAAAAGCACAAGGAAGAGACAAAAGCTGGAGGAAGATGCTGAGAAGGAAGAACTCAAAGGATTTTTAGACATCATACCAAGAGAAGAGGTTCCTATGGAGGTCGAATCTATATCTACAAAGTTTCCAATTGTGGATTGGAAGACTTATATTTTGACAGAGACTTTCATGTATTATCAAGTATTCAGAGGAGATGGCAGTTCCAAGAATTATAAGATATTGAGTGAGATGCTTGAAGACTTTGATAGACTGGATGTAGAAGAATTGTACAGATTAGTCAAGGAAAGGTATAGTGCTTCAAGACCAGAAGGATTTGATCTGATGCTTTGGGGGGATTTACACACTTTGTTTGAGCCTGATGAAGATGATGAGATTTGGAAAGATCAGCATGAATACAAGTTGTTAAGCTGGAGATTATATGATTTTAGTGGTATACACATTTTGTTGATGGAGAATGGGTTAGCAATTCATATGTTGACAGAGAAGAAATATCCTTTAAGCCAAGAGATGATTTCCAAGATGCTGAAGAAGAAATTAGAGGTTGATCATGAGAGTTCACAGGCGATTGAACTTCTAAGGTTTATAAGATCTCAAGTGCAGAAGTGAAAGAAATGTTTGAAAGAATCATCAGCAAAGGAAGAAGACTAGAAGATTTTATTCAGAAGAAACTTGATGATTTGAAGGACAATCACAAGTTTAGGGGAGGATTGTTAGGAATAAATCTTCACAAGACTTAATACTGCCAACAGTACTAATGGAGTTAGTACTGCCAGTACTAACTTAGTACTGCCAGTGTAACTTAATACTGCTAGTAGAAAGTAAGTACCTGCTTGATGGTCAAAGCTGCTGAATTGGAGATAAGGATGCATGGAGATTATTTCGGGATGTTTATATTTGAATTGTAACTGATCCTAAAAGATAGGCTGTTATCTTTGTAAAGGACTCCTTGTGTTCTAAAAAGAATCTTAAGTATTAGAATAGATATACGTTATCAAGTGAAAGAAAATACTTAGAGAGAAAAATGTAAACTTCAAGGGTTTTAACCCCAGTACTACAGAGTACTCGTATTAGTCTAATAATATTGAAGCGTGTGTTTAGTGTTTATTGTTGTTTGGTTATTACGTTCCATTGAAAACATCTCTGAGTATCAAAGTGTAGATTCCGCATACACTTTTGGTATACAACAAAGTCTCAATCCTTGTTATTTTGGAACTTTCTTCCAAGGTAACAAAAACACTTTAACTAGTACAACTAAAAATGATCAAGGCGTGCGATCAACATATGATATTACTTACAGTAAGCAATGTTAAAGGACCCAAGAAGAAACTATTTGTTACGGTATTATTCCAGCCGTCCTTGCACTTTTTCAAGCATGTCCAAATGTAACTGCACCAATTGATGTTTGCTATATCTGTATCCTCACGCATATGGTTTAGTACACTCAGATCACATATGCCCTTTGTTTTCACACATCCCATTACCGAGGTAAAAAGAACAATGAAGTTCAACTTAAAGTTCATATCAGCAATCCTTGAATTCCTAATCACATGTTTAACATGATTTTGATTTATGTTCTTAATACCACCAAACTGATCCAACCAATTCTTGGTCATTACTGCATCCTTAACTACATTTTTAGCCCATATATCAACACCTTTGTTGATAATTCCAATCATATCAGCAATCAATTCCATAGTTATCAGAAGTGACCCGTTATCCAATTTGATTTCCATCGTGTTTTGATCAAAGTTGTTCACAACATAAAAACCTAACTTAGATGGAATACCTTCTACCTTAAAATGAATCAACTTTCCAAAACCTAATTGTTCCAGACAAGACTTTTGTACCGGTGATAGTTTGGATATAGCATTGAAGAATGCACGTGGGCTATTTCTTGTCTGGAACTTATATGTTTTAGTCCCAACACCTTTGGTTTTTTTTATGGACTCTTTTTTTCACGCTTTCTTTTTTTTCCTACCTCAATTCCTAAAATGATTTATATGAAACACATAAATGAAATATAAAAAAACTGTTTTATTGACACATCAAGATTTTGAATTGAAACGAAACACTTACCAGTTGTGTTATCCATATTACCTTTTTTAGTAATCTTCCCATATTTCTCATCCTTTAGTTTTTTTGTTCCTGTTAAACATAAATGTACTACAGTCAACATACATGTCATGTAAATACATTCGATTCCTAAAAATGCTTCTATATATGAAATTCCCATTTTATACCTGAAGTTGATGCACCGGCATCTCCATTATCATCCTGATCCTCGATACTATATTCACTGCCTTCTTCCTCACTTAAATACTCATCTACATCTATAGCTTCATCGATTGTGTTTTCTTCTATTACAGGCCCTTTACCCTTAAACCTGCCACTTCTCTGAATTCCTGAACGTTTGCGCACATTTTTTAGTTAGTTCACATCTAACTAAGATGCAACACACATATAGTATGCAAAACATATCATTTTAGCAAAACAAATAATCACCAACATTTTATCAATCAATCATTTCTGAACCTAAAATTCCATTCAATTCAAAGCAAATAATATTCACCTCTTATTCCAAACACCCATTTCCCCCCAGTTTGATTTATTATGACATCTCAAATGTATATACATGCTTAAATCAACCAACAAACACCCAACAACCATAAATTTCAATAAAACATAAATAAAAAATTAAATCTTGATTTAAAGTACCAGAATAACATACAAAAACTATTAATCAAACGTAATAGCACATATGTACTTTGATAATTACAAATTTTTTATACACATACTAAATTGGATCATCAAACAACAAAAAAAATTAGAAAATTTTATATTCTAAAGTTCAATTATGATTAACCAGTTAAGTAATAAACAAAAAAAAATAAGACATTAACAATTAATCAAACATAATAACACATATGTACTTCGATAATTTCAAACAAATTTTTGTATACACTAAATCAGATCATCAACACAAAAAATAATTAGGAACTTTTTTATTATGATTAAACATTTAATTAATCAACACAAAAATTAGACATTAACAATTAAACAATCGTAATAACACATATGTACTTTGATAATTACCAATTTTTCTATATATACTAAATCAGATCATAAAACCAAAAAAAAATTAGGAAGTTTTTTACAATGAGGTTCAATTATGTTTAAACATACAATTGATCAACAAAAAAATTAAAAATTAACAATTACAAACAACGTATGCATACCTTCCATCGGTTGATGCATCGATCCTGTGTTCGATTTGTTCGATGGTGTTCTTTGTGTTGCCATTGTCTACTATAGAAAAGAGGGTTTTTGGTAGGTACGGTTTAAATAGATGAGTTTGAAGAGTATATAGATGTGTTTGAAGTTATAGATCATCACTTGATAATCACGAATGTGAGATACTATTGGAGAAATTATAGCAGTTATGATATCAATCTCTCCCGTAACTGTAGCTAAGAGATATATATGCATTTTAAAATGATAAATGTTTAATTCCACTTTTGCCCTTATGTACCCATTTACAGGAAAAAAAAATTCTCATTAATTACACAAATGCCATCTTGCATTTATATGTTGTATATAATGCTTTATTTGTAGTAAACATGTTGGTTTTGTAGGTTTTGTACAAAAAAGTGGTTTTATATTGAATGGTCCCCTATATTACTTAAATTTTTCAAAAAGAAATCTTCTCTATATCATGAAATAAAGTGTGAAAAAAAAAATATGATGAAAAATGAAAAAATGATGATGAGTAATAATTATAAACTGTGGGCTGATAAAAGTTTGCTGCATCTTGCCGGCTCACAACCGATGTTACAGCCTTCTAAAGAAAGCCCATAATAAGAATAATAATTCGAGACTGATAAAAGTTTGCTGCATCTTGCCGGCTCACAACCGATGTTGCTGCCTTCTAAAAGGTCGATGATTTCTTTTGTTTAAAGTATAATTAATGTTAAGTGTGAAATAATGTGATTTAATAAATATAGGGAAAATCTCTTTTTCTTGAATTTAAATATGCTTTCGAACTAAGACTATCTCATTTTATGGTTTTTCTAAATAAGCTATGTATAAACGGGAAACCTAAGAGTTTTTGAAACCAAAGGTCCGTGAGTCCCGATACTAGTCTCTGTGGGGTGTCAAAATCCTGGTCACTTAGCCGCAAGGTTGGGATGTGCCGAGACGAAAGTCGCTACATGGGATGATCTCGCTTCAAACCATATTCCTCGTGTGAACGTGAAGCATATAATTTTTTTGCAAAAAAAATGTTGATCCATGATTGAAATTCAAAATGACACATTCACCTAAATATAATAATTGCCGGGAGTGAAAAGTTTACAAGTTACAAATATGAGTAGTGTTAGCATCTTAACTCATATTTAACGGTGATTTCGTTTTAAGCTTGGTTTGCAATAAGTGAAAAGTCGGGGACGATGAATTTATCTTTTTGAGCATTTTAGGATTGAAGTGCGTCTTGTTCTATGACCCTAAAGTTATAAAAATAACTAAAGTCCAAGCTAGATTAGTTAGTTGCTTAAAAAGAAAAGTACAAAAAATAAGAAAAAGGAAAAATACAAAAAATATGTGGGAATAAATGTATGTATATTTAAAAATGGTAAAGACGGGGCTTTTCAAAGCTATTGATTCTTTAATTCCCCTTGATGAACGCTTAGCTACTTCTCGAGGTAATTAGTCGAGGGGGAACGAGATTCTTAGTTTTCTTAAGTATTTACTTATAGCATTGCGTGAGGACACGGCAATATCTTAGTATGGGGGATTTTGGTATGTGTTTAATTACACATACCTTTGACCATTAAAAACGGACTTAAATGACTAAAAACATACCAAAAATACATTGTATTTGTATGTTTTGCATTTGTATTGTGCAGGTAATGGATATCTAAGAAAAGGACAAAAACAAAGCCAAAAATGACAAAACCGAGCACGAGAACGGAAGGAGCGTGAAAAAGTCAAAATCAAAGCCAAAAGTTAGAAAGTCAAAGCCAAAAAGTCAACCAAAGTCAAACCCGACAAAGTCAAAGTCAAAGCCAGAACCAAAGAAATACTTAATGGACCCGCCCGTACCCATCTAATGGGCCGGGATAGCCCATTAAGCCATTTATATCAAGACTTATAAGCCTTAAAAGCTAAAAAGGCCCAAGATCCTTTTTTCTATATTACGTGGCCCAAAACACAACCTGAGGCCCAAATATAAGCCCAATCCTTTTTAACACCCGTTAAACCCATCACCCCTATACCCTTTACATTGTTAGTCCTTTAAGGACTAACAGTGCAAACATATGTCAACTTCAAGGGCTTAAACTATCAACACCCATAACTCTTTACCCCTTTAAGCCCCAAAACTAATTACACCCCACGTCCCTTGTTATAACACCCGTTACCCTTTACCCCTTTTCCCTTTTAACTTTGTTATTCACACACACACACACACACTTAATTTATACAAAACCCGCCAAAACCCCACGTTACTGTTCATCATCTCCTTCACCTCTCTACCCCACACCCACGTGATTTACCTAGTCACCCCACACCACAAAACTCCAATGCTACCTTGGCAATCCCTTGCAATCCCATTGGTTAAAGATAGAGAACAAGATAATGGATGGTTGTGATTGACTTGCTTGGAGCCAAAGAAAGATTGAAGGCTGAGATGATACTTTTGAAGCTCTCACACAGAAAGCACAACAAGCACAACTCCACAGCTTATATAAAGAAGGAGCACAAGACGAAAAACGGGGGGATAAACTAGAACTAGGAGTAGTTTTAATTTTAATTTTAATGTCATTTTAAATCCCGTCATTTAATTTTTTTTTAGCCTTGTAATCCTTTTATGTTTAATGAAATTTCAGTTTACTTAAATTCTGTTTTTACAAATTCTGTCTTACTTTTAAGCATTTAAATTTCAAAGTATTTTCATTGTTTGTTGATCACTCAAATAAGCTTATCAAGCTCGTTTGAGCTTATTTTTTTGAAGTTTGGAAGCTGTTGGTATATTTGGATTGTGGAGTTGAAAGTTGCTGGTATTGGAATTAGGTTATATAAAGTTTGAAATTGGTAAAAGGAATAAGCTATGGTGAATGGGTATAAGCTGATTCAGAAGCTGGATTATTGGGTTAGGATAGTGTTAGGACTTCTACAAAAGCTTAGGACCACTTGTAAGTTCCTTAAATTTATTTTCTTGTAATTTCACTGTAGCATTGCTTAATCCTGCTTATGACTGCTTATTATATCTTATTTTCTGCTTCTCAATACTTATTTATATTGTCATTTGTTCTTTGAAGTTTCCTTATTGTTCTATTCCTCTTGTATCCTTTTTATTTATATGATTCTGTCTTAAATAGCTTGTTACTGTTTGATTATCTATCTTGCTTTTTAGTGCTTATTTCTTGTTTCTAATTGCTTATTTGTTCTTCATTAATCTTGGTTTACATCTGTTTTCATATAACTTAGCTTTAATCATTTTTTTCATTCTTAGAATTTGGATTCTGCATACTTTAAGGGGTGTTTGGTTTAACTGAGTTAATGGGTTAAAATGGGTCAAAAATCTGTTTTAGTCCTTTAAACCATTTTAGATTAGTTAAGTTAAGTCTAAAAATCAGTTTTATAAAAGTCTTAGTGTTAATTTCTAGATTTTAAGGGTTTATGAACCAATGTTGTGAATCGGTGGTCTCAAAACTCTTTCAAAGTATTTGAATTAGATCTTGGCTCAAAATTTGTTTTAAAGCTCTTGTTAGTTTCTTTTTATGTCCAAATGCATTAGGATGGGTGATGGATAAGTATTCACTTGCCATTTTGTTTTTAAAGTCAAATCTGTCAAGTATGCAGTTTTATTTAGTCCATGGTTTTAGCTTATTTAATCACTTATTTTAGTTTAAATCAAGTTGTATTAGCTTAATGAGTCAAGTTTCCTATCTGTTTTAAGTTTTTGGTCTTAAACTTTGCTTTTAAGTCTTAAATTTTAAGCTTCAAAACTGTCTTAGTTCTCATAAAGTCAAAAATAAAGTAGTAGTCTGTCACTCTTTCAGCCCTTTTTCTTTTGCCTTTTTCATGGCTTATCTAGATTTCAAATTCCTTTCTGAAAGTTGCTTATTGTAGTTCATAAGCCAAGCTTTAAGGGCATATAAGCCCTTAAGCCATAAGGATCTACCTTCAGGCTTAAAAATAAGCCCAAAGGTGCCTAGTGGGGCTGTTTGGCTTATAGTTTTACCCATATTTGCTTATTTGCTTTTTCATGCTTTCTAGCTTAATTTTATTGCTCATTTTTGTTCCTTGATGCTTATTAGATATAGGATGTTATCTGTTTTTGCTTATTTCCTTTTAAATTGTGCTTATTAGTCATTAAAATCCCAAATAGTTTAAGCCATTTAAGCCTTAGTCTAAAAAGTAGTATTCTGTCATCTTTATATGCTTATTTTCCTACTTATTATTTAGATTCGACAAAAGTTGTAGTTTTTGAAAATACTTGTTTTTATGAGTTCTTTAAGTTTGTGCAAAAAGTTTTTTTTAAATATATATGTTTTCAAAAAAGGAAGGCATGGGGGTCGAACCCATGACCTCCCCCTTACCAAAGCCTCACACACGCACACTCAAACCAACTGCCCTTGGGACTTTTTCAGTTATTAACTTGCATCACTTTAATTATATAGTCACTTAGGCATTTTAGCTTATTTTCTTATTTGCTTATTTATCTGCTTATTCATTTAGCATTTTTAAAAGTTTGTATTTTTCCTGCATTATTCATAGTTCAAGGTATTTTCCTGTATGTTTCTAGAATTCTTATAATTAGTTTACTATTTTTAATCATTTAATTTCATTAAAACTGTTTTTAATTCATAATAAATAAAATAAAAGTCAAAAAAATATAATTCTTTTTTTAAAAATTTTCTTTTATCATGTAGGTCCTAGGAAAAATAATTTTGCATTTGTAGGGTTAAAATTTCTCAATTTGGTTTTTTAAAGAGTGGGTTTCGATCTCGTTCACGTTTTTCATGTTTTTAAGCTTAAACCACTTTCGTTTTTGGTCTAGTTTTCTTTGTTCTTACTTTTTAGTCACTTAGGGTTAATTAAAAGTTAAAAAATCATTCTAGGATCAAAATTTGATAATTTAGGTTTTTTAAGTCGCGTTTTTACGTTCCCGTTTTCGTTTTTAATTTCGTAATTGCGTTCGTTTTAATGTAGCTCGCCCTTTAATTGCTTTTTCCGGTAGAGGTAGAAAACCAAATCAAATCTTTCTTGTATTCAAGCATCCAAAAGTCAAACCAAATACGTAACCGTCAATTTCACGCCTCGTTGGGAGAACGACCCGGGTAACACTTATCCGGAATCATTTATATCATACCCGTGAGTTTGTTGACCTTTTTCCTAAAAGGTTGACTTGGTTGACTCGCGGGGATTTTATATTCTGATTAATATTATACTACTATTTGATATATAATTACCCCTAAAAAGGTACGTTATCACCCGTCCTTTACCTCGTCATGTTGTTATTGATTATTTCTTTTGGATATTTCGTATTTTGGAAGTCTTCGAGAACTTCGTTCCATTATGTCTTATCGATTTCAATTTGACTATAATAAGTTAGTTATTTGATGGAGCATTTTTTATGTGATAAGTTGGATGTGGTTTTAAGATGTGCAATGTGGGTATAATGTCTTATATGTTAAATTATATTGATATGGTAATCTTGGAGTAGTACACGTGTGAAAGGAGCACTTAAAACTATGGTGGCACAACATAAATAAAAAGGCATCACACACGATAACTTGTGACCATGATTGCATTATTTGTGTTTGGTTGAAGATGGTATGGTAAATGTTTTTTTTCTTTGATATGTGTTTTCATGATAAGGATGGTAGTATGGGTAGAGAATTATTCTCTTACCCTAATTGGAGGATATGCTAAGCTGAGTTGTATAGATAGTAAGTTTCTCTTCTATCTAGTAATTGCGGATACCTAGTATTGCTTTTATAGAGGTTGCTCGTTTGCTTGGTTGTGTGTTCGGATTTCCTAAGTCTAAGCTTAGCATCCCTTCATCGTACTTTGTTAGTAAGGATACCCGATTTTTCCTATTCGACGTCTCGATGTATACTGGTTGTTCGGAATCTGCTTTTTCGGATATAGCCGCGTTTCGTTAGTTCTTTCATTGCATTGATTACTCGTATGAGTATCAAAGGTTTCTTTTAAGCACTAATTGTTCCTAACATATTAGTGTGGATCATTACTCCCTTCTTTGTATATCCCTTGGTTTTCGTAACCCGTTGGCGACGTGTTAGTATCGATGCTTTTAGGTTTGCTCTGTTGATCGTTATTTTGGATAAGACCTTACGTTTTCTTTTGGGTACGTAACGTCTTGCATGAGTTTTCTTGTACGAGTTCGTTTGATTTTATTTTGAGTATATGGTTCCTGGTATTTTCTTTCGTTTTCAAATAATAGAATTGTGTTAGAGTCTGTACGGTGTTTTACGATCCCTGTTGGTATTATGGTGTCATTTGTTTGAGTAACCTATTTCATAATTGATGTCTAATTATAAAAACTCTTTGGAAGCATTGTGTTAGTGTTTGAGAAAAATTGTGTTTAAAATGATCTTTGTAAAAATAATATGTTTAAATGGTCTATACAAATAGGATATGAAAATTTGTAAGTGGTTTAATAAATTTTATTTTATTATAAAAAGCTGGTTTAAAGTGATTCATAATGGTAAGGTACGATACACCATTAAATAACCATCTCTAGATTTTTTATGACAACCAGAATGAATTTTTCAAAGATTACATTTAAGACAATTTTATTATTATTTAAAATGATTTTTTTACTTAAAGTGACTTTCTTAATTTAAATTGATTTTTATAAAAACATTATTTAATTTGGTCTTTCGAGTAAAGTCAATAATTGGTATAAGAATTTCCGTCTTTCGTAGTGATATTTTTTTTATGTGTTCATTTGTCGTGGTACGTCTGTTAATTTTCTTTCGTTGCGTTTTCACTCGGTGCATATACGTATCATTTCTTTCAAAGGATTCTTATGTCATTTGATCCACGTCTACTTGCATATGTGGAATCTCCTATATGCATTCTAGCCTTTGACCCGATATTCGTTTGTTATCCTATTCGATTGTTCGTAACCCTTGGAGTTCGTTAATACCGTTGAGTCGTGGAAGCTTTGATGTGCTTGTGGGAATGGACCAGTTGTCCAAGAGGAAGTTTGGGATAGTATGTTATGAGAAGGTGGTTAGGATACCATTAGAAGGTGATGAGATACTTCGGGTTCATGGTGAACGCACTCAAGGAGTCGTGAAAACCTAAATGAACACAAAGGTAGATGAACTGAAATTGAGTGGTATTTCCATCGTACAAGACTTTATTGACGTGTTTCTGGAAGACTTGTCAATGACCACCGCAATGACAAGTTGAGTTCCGTGTAGACTTAGTTCTTGGAGTGACGCCAGTTGTGAAGTCTCCATATCGTCTACCACCCTTAGAAATGCAAGAATTGTCTGAACAACTTCGAGAGTTGCAAGACAAGGGTTTCAAATGACCTAGTCATTTTCCGTGGGGATGCACCAGTGTTGTTTGTTAAGAAGAGGAGCATGGAGTTCATTTGAAGGCTAGCATGGGAAAAGTGAAAAATCGGGAATGATGAAGTTATCTTTTAGACACTTAATTGTGCTTTTTGTTCCATGATCCTAAAAATTACCACTAAGGTAATGAAAACAATACATTATGTCAACACAAGAATAAGTTGTAGTTAGATAGTCTATCAAGAAAAATCATAAAAAATAAAAAAAAATAAAAAAAATTTGAAAATGGGAATTCGGGTGTTTTATAACTTGTGATCTCTTAGCTCTCTCAACAAAAATCTTTGCTACTTTTCAAAGGTTTAGTTTGTGGAATTTTTGAGATATTTGGTTATAAGGCATGTGATATTGCGTGAGGACACACAATCATTTAGTTTGGGGAATTTTGATATGTGTGAAATACACATATCCGTTTATACCTAAAATAGCCCAATTAAACCCAAAACAGACTAAAAATGGCAAAAATATACTTGTTTTTGTGTTTTGTGTGTGCAGGTACGGATATATCAAAAATCACAAGAAAACAGTCAAAAAACGGGCAAACACGAACACGAGAAACGGAAGAGCACAAGAGAAGCCAAAGATTCAAAGCCAAAGCCAGAAAAAGTCAAGTCTCAGTCAAAGAAAGTCAAACCCTGGTCAAACAAAGTCAACCATAAAAAGACAAAAACCCAAAATTACCATTTAAGTCCCCCAAGTTCCAAAAATATAACCTAAAAAATGAGCTATAAATTGGAAAACAAGCTTTGATCTATGTTAAGCTATGACTAAACTATAAGTAAACTAAATTTAAAGGACTAAATCCTAATTATGCTAGCTTAATCTATAAAGAAAAGGACAGCAGTACTAACTGCTGTTAGTATGCTGATGCACTTGGCAAGTGCACAAAACCAAATTGCAGGTGACCTTTTCGGTCTAACCTGCAATGAACACTCTGAATGAGTGCATGCTAACACAAATTAAACAAGGTACAAGCCAAGAAAGGCTTAGATCAAAATCTATAAGCTAACAAAAAACAATTATCTCCCCTGGTGCAGGAAGGACAAGATTAAGCCTCAAATTGATTTAAAGTGCAAACTAGACCTCAAATCCTTTTCAAAACTTAATCAAATAAGAAAACTCAACTGACCAAAAGAAAATCACCTAGTCACTTTGACTATTTAAGGTCAAAATTAATTAAACCAAACACCCCTTTATAACCATGACAGATTCCACAAAGCTTATGATTAGAAAATTTATTACACAAAACCTTAACACCAGATTTCTAATAGCCTATAACAATCTTATTAAACATGAATCAACAACTAAATTAACTAAAATTTAAGAATTAAAACTATGCTACTATATTTTTGGTTTTTATGAAATTTTTAGACAGAAATTGAAATCTAAAGATCTACATTAACTAAGCTAAGACAGATTAAGATGATGATTAATAAGCACTTAAAAGACAAAAATAAGCAACTAGAAAGCAAATCTTAAGAAATTAATAAACTAATAAGCAAATCTAACCAATAAGCAATTATTGAACTAAATATTAAAGAACATAAGAATCTAAATGAAAACTTACTTTAGCTTCAGCTAAACAGAAGCACAAACTTAATAAACAGCTACAAGCTCTAGCTTATCCTCATTGGATAAGCTAGTAAAGTCCATAGAAGCTCTTCCCAAGCTAGCTTCTCTTCCAAAGTCCATTATCAATTAGGCAAAGGTTTATGTTGAGAATCGTTTAGCCCATCTAGGATCGTTTTACAGATAATATTGAACACGCAGCGGAATAATAAGAGGCTAAATAGAAGCTAAAGGACTTAACGCTGCGCGAGAAGTTAACAATTGAGGAAAAATGAAAGCTCTTGATTTGACTTATTTCTCCCTGCCATTGTGTAAGTGAGCACTTGAATTGTCTTCCGTACCCTCCAATTGGTAAAAACCCCTTGAATTTAAAAACCTGTTGGTGAATTGGTAATAACGATGAATATAACCCAATCTTGGCGCCCTTTTTAACTGAATTTGGTAAATCAGGTGAGAGGTTTGGGGATTTGCACTTTTAGTCCTATTGGTTGATATTTAAAGTTGTAGTGTATAAACAACTTCACAGAAATGGCAACTTAAGTCCCCGTGGTTTAATAAAAGGTAAATAGGCTAGGGTATTGGGCTTTTGGTTATGGGCTTTGTATCCGGGTAGGGATTTTAAGGGTTTAAGGCCCATTTAAGGTTTAAGGGACTATTTGTGTAATTTTTGGAACTTGGGGGACTTAAATGGTAATTTTGGGTTTTTGTCTTTTTATGGTTGACTTTGTTTGACCAGGGTTTGACTTTCGTTTGACTAAGACTTGACTTTTCTGGCTTTGGCTTTGAATCTTGGCTCTCTTTGCCTTCTAACTATCTTAAATTATCCGTTTCTTCGTGACCCCGTTTTTTGACTTTTTTCTTGTGATTTTTTGATATATCCGTACCTGCAACACACAAAACACAAAAACAATATATTTTTGCCATTTTTAGTCTGTTTTGGGTTAATTGGCTATTTTAGGTATAAACATATGAGATTTCAACACAATCAAGACTTAGTTCCTGAGGCGACGCACAGTTGTGAAGTCTCCATATCATCATATCTACCTCTCACACTAGTAGAATGCAAAATTGTCTAAACAACTTTCGAAGTTCAAGACAAGGGGTTCAATAATACGATCATTTTCCGAAGGGATTGTCACCAATGTTGTTTTTAAGAGAGATGCATGGATTTCATTGAAGTTAAGTTGGAATACTGAGGAAGGAGAAGTGTAATGCTAAGGTTACTAGTGTGAGGGCATTGGAAGAATTGGGGAATCCTTACGACAAACCATCCAAGATATGACATATTCTAGGAATGGCAGGTTTACCTACCTATGTTTCATCGCAAACTTTTCTAAGATTGTTAAACCATTACTTCCCTAACTGAGAGGGATCAAAAGTATGAGTGGGAGCAGCATAACGAAAAGAGGCTTTCCAGACTTGAGGAATGATTTGTATGACGCTTTGGAATTAATCGAATGTTAGTGGTTGAGCGCTTGAGAGAAATGGAGAGTGAAACTATGACGATAATGAGACAATGTACATACTAAACCAATCAAGTGGTTAAGGATAAGACTATTGGCTACTTTAAGTGAACGTCCAAGTAAGAGAACGCGCCAGCAGAAATGCTGCGTGACCTGGACCAACAAATGGAAAAGAGGGCAGATGATGGTTAGTACCTTATGGTAAAAATTGTTATAGTGAGTAGAGTAGGAATTCGCTACCATCCAGTAAGGGCAAAGTGGTTGACTGATGCGTTCAGTAGGAAGGACGAGTGAAACTAGACATGTTCGAGCGAGTGCTATGATCAATTCAGATAGAGTAAGAGAATGATATTGGCAGTAACCAATGTGAGGCGTTCAAGCAGATAACATACAAACGCGCATGAAAGGCTTCATGGGTTAGATTGATTAATATGGAAACAGAAGGAGGAACGAGAGACTTTTACTTATGGATCGTATATGAGTTTTCTGTTAGTAGGGAATAGATAGTATGGTGATAAATGGATGAGTGCTCATGCATCAAGGTATTTGGTAACATCGCGGGAGCGGATAAGACGTACTTATAAACCTTGGAGACATGTATTTGGTAGCCACGTGTAAGAAAATTACATAGTTACATATGTTAGCAATTGGTTGGATTTGTTTAAGAGGTAAAAGGCGCAGATGTCCAAAGAACTTTTGAGGCTTGGCACAACGAGGCCTGATATACTTGAGTGAAGATGAGATAAATCACCATGAAATCTTTATTACTAAATTTCCAAGGTCAAGTAGTGAGTATGATGTGGATTTAGGTGATGGTCTTTGACTGACCAAGTTAGCTCATTTTCTAGCTAATACAGAAAATTTTCAAGATGTGAATTTGGCAAGGATTTTATATTGAAGGATAATAGGAAGGAATGAAATTCTAGTGACGATTAACTCAAATTGAGATGGATGATTTACCTCATGGTTTTGGTAGACGCTGCAGAAAGTGTTAGAGACACGATTGGATTTGAGTACTGCTTAGCATCCTCAAGCAGATGGACAAAGTAAACGTACGATTCAGACTTTGGAAGATATAATGAGGGCAATAGTGTTATATGATTTGGTTGTTAGTTACATTCGAGCATTTGATGTGCTCCGTTTGAAGCATTATATGGAAGGAAGTGTAGGTCGCCTGTTTTATGGGATGAGATTGAGGAAAGTAGTTTGATTAGACCTGAATTGGTTCAAGAGATGACTGATAAAGTGGTGTTGATAAAAGTGAAGCTCAAAGCGTGCCGCTGCGTGCGCGCGTGTCAAAAGAGCTATGCTGATAATAGACGCAAACCGTTAGAGTTTGAGGTAGGAGATCGAGTTATGCTAAAAGTGTCGCCTTGGAAAGGTGGTAATTACACACCACACCAAAGGGTAAGTTTGCACCGATGTATGTATGGCCATTGAGATTCTTTGAAAGAGTCGCTCCTGTAGCTTATCGGTGAGAATGGCATGAGGAATTGAGTGGAGTCGCATACACGTTCATGAGTCAAACCTAAAACAATTCTGGCGTATGCGTAGTCATGCTGTGGCAATTGGATGAGATATCAAGGTTGACAAAACTCTTCGTTTTGTTGAGGAACCTGTTGAGAATAGTGACCGTGAAGTTAAGAGGTTAAAATGTAGCAGAATGGTGGTAGTTAAGGTCCATTTAGGCTCGAAGCGAGGTCTTTAAGACTTCAGGTAATACTGAGAATCCCAACTTATTCGTTGAGCAAAGGGATCATGGGAGTTTTAGTTAAAGTTGGTACTTAAGGTTTCTTGTAGACCATGATATGCCCTTAGATGTGTTTGTGTGATTTTGGCTAAAGTTATCTTTATGATAAAGCGAAGTCCGCAGCCGATTTTTTCAAAAACGTTGGGATGTAACACTTAATAACTTGGGTTCAAGACATTCTTGTTTGATGAGTTCGAGAACCGGGAGAGCCGCGATGCGCGTGAGTGTTACGCAACTTAAGAGTGTTTGACGAGTCTCCTCGATGACGGGCGAGGTTCAGGTAGTTGGATGTTTCTTTTCGTTTGAAGCGGGTTTATTCTGCTATGTGTACGTTTGCGAGCAGGCAAAGTGTTAGCAGTAAAGATATCTTGTGAAAGTAGTTGGAATTCAAGTGTAACTTTGAGTTACACATGGGTATGGGAGGACTACTTGAAGAGATAAGTATCCTCTGCGAGAGAGAGCGAATGAGAGAGTTGTAATATAGAGTTGAAACCATATTGGTTAAGATCTCAGGACGAGATTTTCCTAAAGGTTGGGGATACTTGACAACCATGACTTGATCAGGTAGTCAACCTATTAATGTTGACTATGTATCTGTGCAAATGAATGGGTTATGTGATTATATGTGTTTATAAGCTTTTTGTGTATTATGTGAGAAATTGGTAGTCAATCTATTAAGTGTGATCATCTCAATAAGATTGGAATGGCGGTAAGATTGGTTGAATTCATTTCGTTTACTTTTGGTGACAAGGAAATGATTTTGTGATATAAGCGTTTTAGTGATTTATCGTGTAAGTATTATTACGTATACGTATTTATGTTTTTTTGGTTTAGATAAAGTTAGTTAGGAATAAGTGTTAGTAGTTGAATAACGAATGAAATGTGAATTTCTATTTTTGGTAAAAGTAAAGTTAAAATAAAAATGAATAAGTTAATATAATTTAAAAGTCTAGTAAATTGCGGTTTACGCAAAAGGTAGAGCGCAGCGCGCGAGCGAGCTTAGTTTTATAAAAACTTAAGGTAATGCAAATAATTAAGTAATTAATAAATAAATAAAATAAAATTATAAAAAATATATATATAAAAGGGGAAATCGGCCAAAAAGAAAGGAAGAAAAAAAAAGGAAAACAAATCTTACTCTAATTAAAATTGGTAAAAGATATCTATCCTAAACCTTTTTGTAAACCTTATAAATACCAAAAACCCTTCTCTCCCTTATTTTAATAGTCTCAGCCGAATTTATCAAAGGAGGAAAGAAGAAAAATTTTTTTTTCAAGTTGGGGTGATTTTTTGTGTTCAAGATTCCAGATTAAGGGTATAAATTATAATCTTTGAGTTAATTATCATTAAAATATGTAATTAATTATTATGAGGATAATTATAGTTTCATATAACATTTGTAATTAATGATATAATAAACATGTTATAATGATAGGGTTTAATTAGGATCATATGGGTGTATTCCGTTAGATGTTTAGATCGCGTTAGAAATTTGATTTAGATTGGGATAAAAATTTTAGGTTGTTGTTTGTTGGCTAATATCTCATAATGGTATAAAGCTTTTTGTCAAGTTTCCGATACCTATGATGTAGCTCAGAGAGTCTAGTTTCCAGAACATCCGGCCTCGAAGGTTTTTGAGGTCGGAAGTCAGTCAAACGTTGGTTGCAAGAAAAGTTGTCAAAGCAGTAAATATGGTCAGGATATAGGTCAGGATTACAAGGTATAAAACCCCTCTTAAAATTACAACTTTAGCTTAGACCTTACTATATGAGTTTAGTTCTATGTGTCTATTAGAAAATTCCCCAAAGGAGTGTCTTTCTGATTTGGAGTCTAAGTAGGTTTTTAAGTCCAAAACTTTTTAGTGTGCAAATAGATCCGAAATTGGGACTGTTTTAAGTTTGATTTTCTCTAGGAGTACTTGTGCATGTAAAATGACTCTGGGAATCATGAGTAGTTACTATAGCTCATAAATGACATAGGTTATTTTTGTATGAATTATGAGGTCATAATAGAGGTTTTTGAGTACGTTAAGTCACATTAAAATTCTGCAGTTTTTGAACAAATTGTGACTAACTAGTGAAACTTGTGTAACGAAAGTGTTAAATTGGTATAGGTGTCGGGTGACCCATGGGGTTAATAAAACACCTTAGACATCCATCATATGATTGTTACATGTGCATTAAGCTTTTGGCTTAGTAGCGTGTAACACGAGTTATTTTGTTGTTTAGATTTGTGCTAGTTGTTTGTGAAGCTTTTTGTTGGAATCTTTTGGAAAGCTAAGCAAAGGTGAGTTTCATAGCCCCTTTTTCTCATGTTATTTTGGGGTGAGAATGATGCTTGTCTTGTTGTCGTGTTAAAATGTTTTTAAGCTTGCTGTAGTTATGTGTATTGGATCGTGGGCACGTTCCGTCCCGTTGTGTTGCGATATGATATGTTTGGTATTGTGGATCCCAATATGCAAAACGAGGTGTGACGGTGGTAAGACTGCGTGAGCTAATATGAGGCCATGTAGCGCACATATGTAGTTGATATGATTGTGGATCGTGGGCACGTTCCGTCCCGTTGTTGTTAATTGTTGTCATGAATTGTTTTGGTAATTGCAGCAGCTAATTGAAAGTTTATTTTGGATATTGTTGTATGTCGTAAACCTATGATTCTCGCTCAACTTTATGTTGACGTTTTAAGCATCATTTTCAAGTGAGCTTAATGGTGCTAAGATTGAGCGAAGTGGCTAGAAGAGACCGTAGGATGCTTGGAGTTTCTTTATGCTTTCTGTTTGAATAAATGTGTTTGCATGAATTGTTTGGATTATGTTTTGCATGTCATTTATTGACAAGACCTCTTTCTCATTAATAAAGACACCATTAGGTTTTGGGTATTGTTATGACACTTTGTGTCTTTGCTTTACTTTAGTTTTCATTTTAGTATTCTCTATATAGACACCATCTGTTATGATGATATCCATTCTTGTTTACGCCTCGCGTTTCCGCCTTGGTGGGGTGTGACATTTAGTTAACACAACATTTTGTTGTTTAACTTTATTAGCAATTACTTGTTGCTTCTTAGCTTCTTTATACGCATTTCTAGCTAACTGTTCTAGTTCACATGGATCATGAACATATTTATCATGATCAACACTGCCATTATTAACTTTCACATTTGGATCATCAAATATAATATTGCTATTAATTTGATCATCACCAATTGTAGAGTTAATGATTTTAGGTTGTTCAGGACACGTTTGTTCATGATCATCGTTCATGTAGCTCGTTGATGGCGTTTGTACCTCACTTATGAATGCAGAATCATAGCTTGGGCCTTCATCAGAATCAACATTTGATGGTTGAATTCTGGCCATCATGCATATGTTTGCACTCAATTCTTCAAGCTCTTCCATTTAAACAGTATCAGCAATAAGAAAATCATCTTGTTCATTGGAGAGAATGACCCCTGCTTCATCCTTCTTTGCCAGCAACATTTGTTCCATGAAGTACTTAGAATCCCGAACTCTTGGTTTTGGACACTTACAAGCATAGTGACCTTTCTCGTTGCAGCTGTAACACTGAACATTTGAGACATTTCCAGAAGAAGAAGTTTGAAGATTTCTTTATACATTCTCAGTGTCTTTCTGAACATTGCTACCCCCAGTAGTTTCTTCGTGAACATTGTACAAGCGTCTTGCAATTCTACCATCATTTCCAACATTTCTGCTTTGAATATTGACTCTGTCGGCATGCACCACTACTTGATTTCTTATGTTTGAAGATGAACGAAGTCGGTTGTTTGTTGGAGTAGAATAACGCTGAGTGATTGCTCGAGCAAGTAGCATCATCGCAGAAGTGAGAGAACCTTCTGGATCATTCTGAAATGCTTACCCTTGATATTCATCATCATAGTCAACCACAAACATAGTAAGTAGGTGATGAGCGAGAAGAACTCGTGTGTGCTACTAATGCAAGAGGATCATAAGTCTTTTCCAACTTCTTCACTCAAGAAGCAATGACAATCTTCTCATATTGTTGGAGGTAATCAAACAAATCATCATATGAATCTTCTATTAGTTTTCTTTCCAAACGAACACTTGTGACATATTTTAGCCATTTCGGTTGAAGACTATTCAGAAATTTGGTATTGATGGTGACTTTGGGAAAATGATGTTGTTTCGTTCCAAATCATTCACCAGCTGTGCAAAAGAATTATAAACTGACACAAGTAATTCTCCAGTTTCAGCACTGAACTGATCAAACTCATTATTAAATCATGTTTCCATGTCAATCTGATTCAACACAGTTCTACGCATTACTCGTTCAACTCTAAGCCACATTGCTCGTGCAATTTGACATGCATCAACTAAATTCTAGATATCATTTGGTATTGATATTAGAATTAAGTTCATTGCTTCGATATCAGCCTCATATTGTTTCAAATCATCACCCGTAAGATCATCTTCAGTTTAAAGTCTTGGTTCTTCGTTTTCATCTGGCTAAATCTTTTTAAACTCATATGGAGCAACATCAATTGAATGATTCAGAAACTTCTGTGTCTCCCTCTTTCGGTTAAGATATCTTTTGAATCGACTTGCCCATGGTATGTAACTTCCTCTTTCAAGCATTAGAGGACGAGTCTCAGATCCGGCATCAATAAGTGATTGTTTATGTGCACTTAAAGTCGACATGTCTTGTGACTCAATAAACAAATATTTGTAGACGAAAAAGAGTTCTACTTGTGACTAAAAATGAATGAACCACAATTATGAAGAATGATGTGTGTAAGAATGCCTTGGCTTGCTGTTGAAATCTGTTGCAAAGTATCGAAATTCCAACAGCACGTATCAAAGTTTAACACATGTCGAAATTCGGATGATATCGAAATTTACAATTTCGATAAAAAATGGTTACAATGTCGAATTTCACAAATTTGGATGAGTAATCAATTCCTGAGCCAATTATGATGAGAAGTCTGTCGTAGAATCACAACAATATCAATTTCGATAACACTTGTCGAAATTCACACTCTTAGTATTATCCGATATTGGCAAAGACAGATCTCGGTCAACTGATATCTCAGACAAAACTTGTCGATTTTCTCTGACAACACTTACTCCTAAATTTTGATAATCTTTTGAATTTCGATATTCACGTTTTTCAAAAAATTTCAACATATCAATTACGATAAAACCGTAATGATATCAATTTTGAAGAAATTAGTTCTTGTTATGATTTTTCCAAAAATGATCCTTCACAATTTCGATAAAACCAAAATGTGAGATTTTTGCCACTTTTTGAAATCAACAATGTGACACAATTTCTATAAAATCGAAAACAGTGCACAATTTTGATTCCAACAATATTTGTCGAAAAAATTGATCTTTCCTTTTCTCCACAATTTCAATAAAACCGAAATGTGAGAAATGCCTTTTCTTATCAAATCCGATAGAACCGGAGATGATAAGCCTTTAGAAATATCAAAATTCGGACTCCTATAGTATCTTCAAATCCGATAGAGCCGAATAAGAAGTACTAATCTATTACAAATCAAAATATCTTATCGAAAACTGATAAATGCTCCTAATACACAAATTTTGATAGAACCAAAATATGTGTATCTATTACAATTCGATCAAAAATAATGAAAAACAAGTAAGAAACCTATCGAAATTGCA
Source organism: Tanacetum coccineum (assembly GCA_026074375.1). Classification (NCBI taxonomy): domain Eukaryota; kingdom Viridiplantae; phylum Streptophyta; class Magnoliopsida; order Asterales; family Asteraceae; genus Tanacetum; species Tanacetum coccineum. The sequence goes on from BQNB010030773.1 coordinate 51,466, forward strand.
GACTACTCAAAATCCACTCAAATCTTCCTCGTATGACTATGTCGAAATTGAGTAAAATCTAAGATATGATGTCAAAAATCCACAAAATGCTAAAAAATAATTAATTTCTTTATCATTTTAGGTGTCGAGAATTAATATAAGCCAAGTGTTGATGTCAAAATTCCTCAAAGTTGTCGAAATATCTCGCGTCATCACGAAAACACACCGAAATCACAATGTAGATCACTCTTAAACTCTAATGGCGTATGATACCACTTGTTAGGTCACATTAATATTGAATCACACGATGTATCACGATTAAGCTTGAGAGAATAAGAGAGGAAGGCAAGTATTTTCATAATTTTCAAATTTTATAAAGAAAAGAGAAATGGGAGGGAAAGTGAGTTTGTTACCAGCCTTAACCTTCCCATCTAATGGGAAGGGGTATTTATAGGAGGATTACCATTCATCCTTTATTTCCTAATTATTGCTAATTAGTCCATAGAGTTTGGAATGTAAGCTAATTTTCACTGAAAGCTTACATATCCTTATTACAAAAGTATTTTCTACTTATAAAGTAAAGACAAAACATTAATAAATAATAAAACCACTTATAGTATCATAATCGACACTTTTATGATCCTAACAATCAAAGTATTATAAAGTGTTATGGATCACACTTGTTGAATGACAATGTAAGGCTTCCCTTTGAACAAATAAACTTGACATATTATCAAGTTTACAAGCGAACTTATATAGACTCGCTGATAGGATCAGCTAACTATCTTGTAAGTTCGACAAAGCAGTAAATGTACTATAATAACAACAACAATATAAGTGATAGCATTTACTACTTGAGACATTCTTTATTTATAGTGATATGAGGTTGCTTCGTGAGTGGAGGTAGGTGGGACGTGTCAAGAATCTTGTGATGGAAGTACGTCTGTATTTAATGCATGTCCATTCTTGGAAACACCCCGCCCATACTTTTGTGAACAGTTCTGCCAACTGTTCACAACGTTTACCAACTCGTACTTAGGTATATTTTAATTCGAAAGACACTTTGTCTCACCATATTGCTTTATCGAATTGTCCTGCTTAAACATACTTAGAGAAAAGTATTAAGTTTAACTTGCTTATCTTTAAAGGGTAATAAGATTATCAAGGTATTGCCACCCCTAACTCTCTTCAAACCTTTAGCGTATTCCATCTACATATCAACTGATATCCATCCCAACTGACGAGTATGTCTTCAAGTAATCTTCGAATTCCTTGACGATGTCTCTAACTTGAATACGTCTGAGGTTGCTCGTTGAGGCTATGCTTCAACGAGTCATTTCATTGCTCGCTGATGTCCATCAATGAGTCTTCAACACTTAACCTAATTTATGTTTAAATCTAGGCAGTGACAATTGGGCACTCAATTAGCCCAACACTTTTTCTTTACCGTTGCGCGTACCTGGGATGAAATTTTAGGATTCCAAAAACTGTAAGTGCTGATATTTTTTCTTTTTTGTTTTGCAGAGCCACGTAGGTTGCCGTGTCACTTCGAGAGCGGATCGGCTTAGTAAACTCTGCTATTCCAATTGAATCATAAGGTAACTTGAACGCACTATGTCATATGTCTTTTAAAAATTAGGTGCGTCTAGGTAAAAATAATGGAGCTTCATTGTTAGCGATAGGAGTTGTGTTTTCGGTCTCTTGCTGCCACATTGAAGATTTCTACGGCAATTCAGAGTTTCACAGATCATCCAGGTAGATGATTATGTTGATGTTGATGATGTTGATGATGTCCATGACCGCACCAATTTGTGGTTGAATGGGAATAAAAATATCTTCATAAAAAAGAAGGTCTGTTTCAGAAAAGATTAAAAGAGGAGACATCAGTGAAGGCGAGACTAGATGTATTTCCACTTTGAGAAGAAATTGTTCGTTGATGTATGGTGTTATGGTTGTGTTTGTTTATGTTTTTGTCATATCTCTAATATGTTTTATTCCGCAATCATAATCTTTCACTTTTTAGGAAAGTTATATACAAAGAAATTATCCAACATTATTTGGAACACATGTTTTCTCTTTTTTATCGTATCGTATACAGGCGCTCTACAATGTGTTCATAAACACATATTTAGCAATGTGTTCGGTTTCAAATGATCAATTTGTCGCAACACTCGCTTAATCAATTGTTGTTCTAAATTATGTAAATGTAAATTAACTAACTTAACAAATTATCGCAAATTGTGATGTACACATTAACAGGATAAAATTTTAACTAGCACAAAAATTGAAGGCAATGTGTAAAGGAATAACTGTATTATACCTAAGTTTATAAATTGATAACCGAAGAGTATTTTGGTTAACTACAATGGTGACGTCGGTGACGATGTCGTCCATGGTTCAGGTGATCTGAGATGACGAAGTTAGGGTTTTGGTGACGAAGTCTGGCCGGAGTATGATAGAGTTAGGAGTTCGGTGACGGCGGCGTGTGTGGTGGGTGTGGGAGTGGCGGAGTGTGTGGGATGGGAGTGACCGAACGTGTAGGATGGAGAGATGGAAGCAATCCTGAGTTTGTTTATATTTTGTTTTAACTTCTCTTACAAATAATATACATCTTTTTGTTTTAATTTTTGTTTTGTTAGTTTGATAAGGTAACTTTTGTGATTTTTTTGGCAAAAGTTTTATTTACCATATGTCGCAAATTCTGTAGTACCAACAATATATGCAACGTTGATTGATTCATATAATCAATGGCACGTGGTGTCAAATACTCAAAAATTGTAGTATCATTCAAAAAAGAGAGTCAGCAAAGTCTAAGAGCATCCACAATGCATAAAACATGAAAAAGCATTTTGCTAGTTTATAAATCTTCTGAAATAGTTTTTTTTACATTGTAGCATGAGGTTTTGCAAAAGCTTTTTACAAATCACTTGGTCAACACAAAGCTTTTGTAAAAAGCTATTAGCCATTAACTACTTATGCATTAAAGGCATTAAATGCAAAAAGTCATAAAGACTTGTTTGCATTGTGTATGCTCTAAGGGTTCGTTTGGTATGACATAATGAAATATCAAATGAATGGAATAAACGACGTAATGGAATAAATAGTGTAATGTAATGATTCAT
>BQNB010030774.1:3036-17052 GCA_026074375.1 Tanacetum coccineum
TACACGTGCTTTAAGCACAATCAACTTTGACTATATAAAGTCAATTATTATGACCAAGTCAAACTACCTTTTCTTGAATTTATTTGTTCAAATATTTCATTATTTGTATTCACACTTTGCTGATTTCATTCGGTTGTTCAAATATTTCATTAGAGTATTTTAATTCCTATTGTAAAAGTATATTTTGTAGTAATTGTTTTTTAAATGTGAAATCATTACTAGATTAAAAGTATATTTCTAACACACATATTAATGTTATGACACATAAACTCACATATGTTGTTTTAAAAATAAATTGTTTTGCAATTCAAAAAAGCTAGTGGTGCATCTTTTTGTTCGTTTGGCTACAATTTCTATGTAAATTCTATTTTGAAAATTAACAAAAGCTAATAAAAAAAATTTAGAAAAGTGTAATTAACTTGCTATTTTTTTTAATGTTGTGTAGTCTGTTTTTCTTTATATATACATAAACTTTTGAATTTTAACTTTTGTGTGTATTTTGTTTATGTATAACGACTATTATGCTCCTCGATGTTAATAGAGTGGTTAGAAAACTTAAGGGTAAAATGGTTAAAAGTTTGTCCGCATACAACTTAAGAAAATGACAAGTTAGTTAAATTTTTCGATGATTATCTCAATAATTTATATTAAATAATGACTAATAAAGATAAAAAATCGGTTAGAACTCTATCTGTTGTACAAAACCGACTTTTCTGACCGGTTGATATAAAAACAAATTAGTTTGAGCTACCTACGTATTTAATAGATAGAAAAACAATAGTTTGATAAGAAAATTTCAGTAAAACTCATTTATCAAAGGTTTTAAGTAATAAATAAAAATTAAAACTAATTTTAATTTTATATCTCTTATGACAACACTAGCCGATTTATGACGAGAATTTTTTATCAAAGTACTTTTGGTTCGTGGTGGTTTGCCTGTGATGGATGTAGTTTGTGGTCGACCAGCTACAACGACGTCAGCGGGGGTGGTGGCGGTTTTGGTAGAAGGTGAGGTCCGACGAGTGGTGAGGTGCTGAAATGAAAGTGTGTTTTTTTTATGTTTTTTGAGTGAGTTGTTTGGTGATAGATGATGGTTGAAGTAGGCTGTTACAAGTTTATAGAGAGATGTTTATAGATAGTTTGAAATGAGATGTAGAAAACTTTTAGATGTTTCAGTACTTTATTTGTGTGTATGTAACAAACTATTAATTTTTTAGATGTTACTTTGAAATGTTAATTTTTTTATTTTCTTTTATAGTAATATTTTTTGTCTTAAAAATTTTAACATTTTTATATTTAAAATGTCATAAATGTTAAACATTGAAACCCGTAGGTTATGATGTATTATTAAGTCACAATTTATAAAGATTACAAGAGATGAAACTTTAACGGACCTTAAGCCCACTAACAGGCTCGAGACTACTAATATATCCTCTAAGTTAAACATTGAAACAATGAAACCCGTAAGTTGTGATGTATTATTAAGCCACAATTTATAAGAATTACAAGAGATGAAACCCTAACGGACCGTAAGCCCTAAAAACGAGCTTGATCATACTAACATATCCTCTAATAATAAATTCATAGTATAAATGATAATAAAATAAAATATTTTTGTAACTTCTAAATATTATCTTGATGCTCTAAGAGTGTAACACTCTAACGTCTTTTTAAAATGGGCCAATATTATCTTAGAGATGATTCCTCAATCCGAAAAAAATTACCTTATTGGATGAGCGTGTCCGTGTGGGCTTAGATTGATGAGATCCAATTAAACGACATAAATAAATTGTAAATCAGAAATAGGAAACATGACAGTTGTAATTGTCTATAACATGCCTTGAAACAAAAGGAATCACCTGAAACAAGTACACAGTTAATCCACATGAAAGCACATAACAAGGAGAAACATGATACGAAATTTCTACGAGCTTTACACGAATACATTACGTATATGTTTGACACGTTTGCGCTCCTGAAATCACTAGATAGATTGTTGATTCAGAGTCGTAATGTATTTAGCTAGTATTAGTGATACGCTAACGGAACAATGATTTAGTTACAGCCTCTCTTTACAATAATTATCGACAAATCCCACTTCACGAGCCAAATACCTGTTCAGATAGTCAATATTTCTTGGGTCCATCGTGCCAAACCAATTGTCGCGTGTTCTAAAACAATAGGGCCACATGCGTTGGCGACAAGCGTCAGGTATACAGATTGAACTAGACTAAACAGAAACAAAACCAAAAAAAAAAACATGTATCAGCATGTATCCGATCCTCTAACGAAGTTTCATTCTCCATGACCTAATTAACCTAGATGGATGTATTGCGTGCACGTAATTGTTGTATCTAGAAGAACTTGCTCTCCCACTAAAAATAGCGCAGATGGTGAGATTATTCGCACCATGGGGGATCTACTAGGTATTCAGGTTAAGCTCAAGTATATGCGTACCTTATAACTATTGATTTTGTATCCGCTATTCACAAACACTAGTATAACACGACCATGATAATCTAAAAGTAGCCTAGAAAACAAGGACATATGGATCACATAGTTCCATTATTTCATATAATCACACGAATATGCCTAGATAATACGGAGTATGTTTTTAGAATTCCATATGGGATTTAAGCAATAAAAGTATTTTATTTTCCCCTTGCTTCATTGCTTTGACAACTTTGTCGATCTAGTTGTGTGTAAAACTTTGTCGATCTAGTTGCGTTGAGTCTGGCACATGTTATACACAATTAATCTCTCATGATTTTCAATTTTAGATTTAACACATGTTACAATCTTGTTTTTAGGCATGTTTTTAGTCATAAAAGTTAGGCAAGAAATCATTTTCCTTTGCGGAACTTGACTCACTTAACCAGTGAGTCCCAACCTACAAAGCGGCTACAAGGTCTGGAAGAAACCTGAAGAACAAAACATAGTGGCAAAATAGATAAAAAGTTTAGCAAGATTTTCATTTTAGGTTCGATATGGTGTTTGATCCGGTCTCATTTTAAACTGCAATGCTTATTTATTTTGCTTTTAATAAGCCACTACACCTCATCACTAACCCAAAGTTTGAGCTTGGGCACCACATGATTGAAAACCAAACCAGTTAGAACCATACAATCAATTTTTTGAGCATCCTCAAATATCCGGTATTAACAGCGGGTGTGTTTGGTTGGGAAAAAATATCCTATTTTTACAGGAAATTTTTCATTTGAGAATGGAAAAACTGAAAACTTGTTTAGTCGCACTTTTTTCTAATATTTTTCAAAAAAAAGGAAATTCTCATTTTCCTAATTTTAAATAGAAAAGCAGTAAATCACATTTTACTATTCTTCATTTCTAAAAGAAAAAATACAACTCCCATCTAAACAGGTTTTCAAAATTCTGTAACTCTTCTCTAGAGAAAAAAACTCATTCCCTTATCTAGGAATTTGCAAATAGAATAACATGAATTTTTTTCTAAAACTATCGAGATGCCCATTACAGTCCTGTTTTGAACCATTGCACACCCATACGCCCAGGCACCTATGTGGCTGCCCCTTGAATTCTCACATGTTTCACAGCTAAACACACGTCTGACAGCAACAGACTCCACAATTCAACGTTAGTCTCGAACAGATGACTCCTTAACCCAGTCAGGAATCAACATTTTAGTTGGGATTTTACCGAAGACATGTTTATCAAGCAACACATGCAGCAAAGTCACGAAAGTACTCTAAATAATAATATATTACGCAAACCAATAAGAGAGAAACTTTGAAGTCACAACTCACAACCATCCAATATATTACACAAACCATACATATATAGGTTTCATGATAATATTAGCTTACACACCCGTCAATATTCTTATATCTCCAATTTCTCTTGATAAACTGTCGGTGGCCAAATTCGAAGCAAACTCTGAAATTAAAAACCACATTTCAGGTTCGCTACAGAAATATCAAAGCACGACCAGACAAAAGTCTAAAAATCTCACTTGTTTATCTTATCACCCGGGTCACAATCCTATTCAGGTACTTCCATTATCTACTAATGTTAGAAGTAATTTCGGCTTGAAAATGACGCCGAATTCACATAATCATCTTTAAGAAACTACGGTAAGCAAATATATTACTTATTGTGGGTTATTTGATTAGGATCAACTTGCAGCAACAGCATCAGCGCGGGGGCTAGCGTCCAGGAGTTGATGAAGCTTTGCACTAGGTTTTTGGTTAATGTTACTTTCATACACTTCACCTTCTTCATTACCAGAACTCGAGCTAGAACCGTCGTCAACCTTGGATAGAAGGTTGGCTGTGCTGAGGGACAAACTCTTTGTATCCAGTCGTTGGTCTTGGATATCTTGTTCTTGCTGTCCATTTTTAAGTTTTTCCTGAGGTCAAAGAAAAACCGTGAGAAGGTGAAAAGTAATAATGGAGTTGGAAGAAAATAAAGAAAAAGGTCTAACCATTAGTTTGACATTCTGAAACTTCAATTTTTGCGCGTTATCGGTCAACCGGTTAATCTCAGACTTCAGGGTCAAGTTTTCACTAGTGAGGGCTTCAACTTTTTTTGCGAGTTCTTCGGCTTCAGCCTGGATGATAAAATTTCGAATTTACATATATCACCAGCATTTATAATTTTTATTTAAAATTTGATATTCCAAAAGATCCTCGTACCTGTTTTCTTAATCTAGACCTCCTGGCAGATTCTCGATTAGATTGCTTTCTCCTCTCCCTCTTAAGTTCTCGCTCGTTCTGTCACAGTTCAAATGCGAAAATGTAAAACTTAGATTAAGATAACAGATACCCACGTTAATTCGAGTAAATTTCCGATACATTATTTGACACAAGAATAAGATTAACAAAACGAACCTGCAACAGGGCTTCACTCGGCACCATTGCAAGAGTAGCTGAGGTCATCACAGAAGTTGCAGTGGGAGATTTCTTCAGTTCGGAATCAGAAAGAACATTAACAGGGGTTACACTGAGACTAGTCAATTTCTTAGAAGCCCCGTTCGACGCAGCAGGAAAAAATTGGCCACTAAGTGGTTCAGTCTTGACAACTTCAGCTGCTGTAATAAAATATAATGAATACATTAGCAAAAATAGTTGCATAAAGTACATATTTTTTGGTGAAAAACTGCAACTTACGAGCATTAGGTGATTCTTCACGGCTCCTTTTCCCACTATTTTGACCCCCCTGAATAAACAATCGAATATATTTAACATCACCTGTCACGAACGTTCATGTATATTTATAAATGTCAGCCGGAAAGAATTATTTTTACCTCTGTTGTATTACCATCACTTCCTTCACTAGAACCTTCAGTCTCCCCACTGTTGAACCATTATACATTTTAGATTTTCACGTATAGGTGTTTGACAGATAAGATAGAGAATACCGACGGTTAGTACCTGTGATTGTCATTTCCGCCAACTCCACCATCCCCGTTCGCATTGCCTATTGACATTGCCAACCCATCAAATCCTTTCAACTTTTTCATCAAGCCACGATCAGAGTTCCCTGATGACTTAGCAGGAGAATCAATGCTCATAGGACTCGCCTGCATAACTCGGATCATGAGTTCGATATGAAAGATACTTAAATGATCGAAAGAGTTTAAGAAGGCCATGAAGACTCACAAGAGGAACCCCAGGATGTGGATAAACACCTCCATGTGGATACATAGTGGCATATGGTGGCATCATATGCTGAAATGTAGGTATGGAGAAAGGTTAACATGCTGATGACCATCATATATATTCAACATACTCATATGAGTACCATCATATATATTCATCATATGCAAGCGACAATACCTGCGGTGGTCCCCACATGTAAGGTGGAGGAGCATGACCAGGTGCACCAGCTGGGTTGAAGTATGGTGGCATGGCCATTCTAGAGCCATAATATGCCTGTAAGAAGGATTAAATAAGATTATGTTCAATCAATCAAGTTTTATGAACCAAACACTATTTTAGACTGTCAGTTTGGATCTATATGCCATGTAAAAATAACAAACCTGCATGGCTGCCCAATCGGAATAAGCATGAACACTGGCTTGCTGATGATCCTGCCATAGTTGGTAACAAAATCCATTAATATAAATAAGTACCGATAGTAACTATTTATGTGGAATTGTAGAGAACGAGAGACAATAAAAAGGATACATGTCACGCAGAAAAAAAAAGTACTCCATAATTACTATAAGCTTACAGGTGGAGGTGAAGATGGTTTTTCAGGTTTACAAGTCTTTGTCTCGTCGCCGTTGCCCATTAGCAAACACGTCAAACTGAATCAAAGAAGAACTAGTAGACACGTTCAAAGTCACCAAAAAATATTGTCTTGCTATAGTTGCTCGCTCGACTGCAAAGCAAAGTAAACATGTTGAGATTGTATTACAGCAAAAACAGATCATGAAATGAAAAGAAACAATCAGCCTTGAGCAATTAATTAAGCCACTGTTAATAGAAGCATGTGTAATCTACATATATTCTGAATTTTTGATTTACTTTGTTACTCATTAGTACTGAACTATAATCTCATACACTTCGAATACCATAAAGAGATAAAAAGTATATCATCATAAACAATCAAATACTATTTAAGCAGTTGATACTAAATAGTAAACACCATTATATCATTAAATAATTAAGAGCTGGTATTTTTATCCATGATCATCCTTTACCAAAATATGCTTCTATAGCAGAATACTTTGTACTTATTTCCAATTATAGCAGGATATCTCTGTCGTATGATGAGGTACTTAGAAGTTAAATGTTACTGCTTGTTTTGTCAGAAATGGTAGAGAGCCGTAACTACTGAACCTAGTGGAGAAAAACTTATAACAGTTTAAACGTATTTCTTGCAGATATGGTAGCTAACAGCCTAGCAGTAACATCTAGATTTGAAAAATGACGGTGAAATTTTATATGAGCGAAGCTGTAAAAATCCATTACATATATATGCCTGGCGAAATTAGATGGAGCTAGAGCTTACATTATAGCTGAATGCTGTAGTGTATATTCTCATAGAGGTGTTTGGCGAATTAGTTGGAAGTGGAGCTAATTATCATAAAATAACATAAAAATACATCTAATCAAATTTGTAACACCATCCCCAGACAGAAGGACGCGCAATAACTTAAGCAAATGATGAGGCAACACCACTTAGACCGAGTTTAATAAGTAGTAGCACCCAAGACCGCACTCACCACCACCAACTCGCTCAGCGTCACATTAGTTTTATTTCTCTACAACCAACTTCACCACCAACTTAGCGTAATAACACAACCATTTCTCATCTATGCAACCAACATTCACCACCAATCTTAGCGTATAAACACAACACAACCTTCAACACAAAATATATCACACATTCTAAAGCACAATATATATCATCCGAGTCCAAACACTAATACACAGGCAACAAAAACACACACAGCAACTCTCGTCTATTGGGCCAAGACCGCTGCCCTCATTTTTGGTGTTTGAGAGATGCTGTCTTGCGTGGACAAGACCTAGGTATAAGAGGAAAAGAAAGATCTTCTCCTATGGTGTCAATACTCCCTTAATTTACGACTCGGAGTCTTAAATTCTCACATAGTCCTCATAAAGGGTTGTTAGACCCAAGGAACAAAGGCGTTACCCCGATTAGACAGATATGACATGGTAGTTACAGGATCTTATCCTAACTGACATGCCAAATCCACTAAATTACAACATTTTTCGAAACTTATTTAAAACAAGAATCCTAAGTCAAGTTATTTGACATTTTCAGCAACCTGTAACCATCAGATTAAGAATCATGCTAGCTAGACAGACACCACTTAAAACGTGTCTGGGATATCCTAGAAATCCACACAAATTTCCTACGATTTTAGGATCTACAGTCTACATTAATTCAGATCGGTCAAAACAAAAAAAAAGCATTAAAAAAAATTCGAAGGTAGTTGGTAATATAGTAATGTCCATAAGAAGAAAACAAGTCCAAGAGGGGACAAGAAACAATGGAAAGTAACGTCACCAACCAAAAGTCCTACGAGCCAAGATTTACTCCTCTCATTTTCCATAGCTACTCCATGTTTCCCAAATATTAACTACATATTTTATTTCTCCAATAAACATGCTCCAAATAAATTTGTCTTTTTCAAAAATTCTTAAAACAAAAATCTTATCTCTAGAACTTAAAACACAAAATTCTGACGTAAATGAAAAATTCTCAGTTTTATACAAATACTTCATTTTTTTTTTTACTGCTTTCTCTATAAACGACACACACAGACATAATTGCTAAACAAAACTAGTACTACAGTATATTTATATGTCAATTTAAACAACAACTAGAATTTTTGAGAGAAAAACTTAAAATGCATAAAATGTCAAAGGAAAGACTAACGATTCTATAATATGAGAACCAGAATTTTGAGAACGAATTTATATTATGATAGAAAAAGGAACGTACTACCTAGTTTTTAGAAGCAAGTGCATTTTTTTTTTTTCTGTGTGTGTCTGTTTCAAAATATTTTATCTCTCTCTAAAAGGAAAAGGAGGGGGAAGTAAGAGGGAAGAAGATGTGGCCTTTTTTTGCAGCTTCTAAACAGGAGGGATGAGAGAAGAGACTGCCAAGCTAAACACTCACTTTAACACGTGTTTCGTCCCCTATATTTTTCTACCCCATTCACAAACAATCAAATAAAAGAAAAATGCGAGGAACGAGCGATAGAATGTATTATACGAAGCACACACTACCCTTCACAAAAGTTTTTTAACAAAAATGATAACGATCTTAATGTTAAGTGTCATTGTATCAAATTACACTATTTAATTCTTTGTAAACAGGAGGGATGAGAGAGAGACTGCCAAGCTAACACTCCACGTCACTTTACACGTGTTCGTCCCTTATTTTTCTACCCCTCACAATCAATCAAATAAAAGAAAAATGCTAGAACCACACTCCCACAAAAGTTTTTACAAAATGATATGTCTTATGTTGAGTGTCATGTTCAAATTCACTTTTTAATTCTCTCTCTTATATGCATTCATTAGTTAAATGACACATCATTTTGTAGATAAATTTTATGATGTGTCTTATGTTGAGTGGCATTCCTCCAAATAAAAATACTACGGAGTACATTTGTAAATCAAGTGGAGAGTGACTCCCAAAACTTTATTCCGGTGCCCCTAAGTCACGCGCGAGTGGCTCTATGAACGGCGAACCACTCACCACAAGTGAGTGTTTAATTTCGGGCCCCACATGTTTTCACCCGTTAGTTTATAAAAAAAAACTTTTTTTAAAAAAAAAACCATTTTTTTACCTATAAATACCTACTACTTCTTCCATTTTTATACACAACTCTTCCTAATTATATACAATCTCTCTAAAAAATTAACACTCATTTTTTTTCCAAAAAACATGTCTCAACAAAACACTCCCCGACCCAACAAACGTCAACCAAGAAACCCCAACCGGAGCAATCCGCCGACACCCGAAGGCAGGTGGAATGTCGTGAACGAGAGCTTGAACAACAAGACATGAAGTTCTATCTCCAGCCATACGATCACTTGGTCGGGGACCAGCGAAAGGCAATGGATGAAATAAGGGCAAAGATCAAGGCGAAGTATAATTTGCAGTATTAGTTTACGTTTAAGTTTTTTTATTTATCTATGTATCGTATCGTTTTTATTTATTTATGTATCGTTCAAGTTTTTAATCTACGAATAAAAGTTTTTATTTAGTTTACGTTTTTATTAATTTCGTACGTTTACGTTAACGTTTTTAATTTATGAATGAAAGTAAATTAAAAAAAATGATGTGTAAGGTGAGTTTGGTATGAAATGTGAGTGTTAAAACGGTTGAAAGGTGAGTGGTAAAGTTGGAGAGAGAAAGCTGACGTGGCGCTGAGGTGTAAGGTGAGTTGCCTCTCCTTACTCCATCCAGCCTTAGAGCACACGGTATAGTAGCGTGCACCCACGTTAAAATGACATGACAAAGGATTTGGCGCCGCTAAACACGTGCCGGTGGTCGGCGCCAAAACTGAAATGAAGACCCGACGCTAATGTATCAACACGAAAATGGCGTGCACAATTTAGAAAAAAAACATACCCGTTATGTAACGGATATTTTTTAATCTTTTTTTTAAATTAAATTTAATCTTTTTTCAAACACTATATATATTACCCCACTTTTACTAATTTGTACATAACATTCTCTATCAAAAAAACATACACTATATAAAAAAACATGACAGATTCACCATTTTCATCTACGTTCGATAATGAAGATCTGAGTGATATCGACTTGATTTTGAAAGTTGTTGAGTACAATCAATCGTTGGAAGCCGAAAGATCACGTACCCACAATTGGATCAACCGTGAACGTGATATTGCTGAAAATATATGTATATGCATCTAACGATTAGCAAGAAAATATATTATGGTGCATATGGATGCGTCTAATTCAAGTTTGTACATCTCTTATGTATGATTATAGTTATTTCTCATCATTATTATTTAAAAATTTCTTCTCATTTGCTCATAAGTCTAATAGTGCTAACAAACATCACCCTCGCCAACTCATTATCATCAACATATTGTAATAAGATAACGAACTTCATTACACGTGCATACTCCACTTAAACATAAATATGTTTCATAAAAGCAACATCAGACGTACATCATTTTTGCACAATTCGGTCTATCAACCGACTTCTCCCATTTTTTCCATGTCTAACTCGTGATTTGAATAGTGTGTTTTAGTGCATAACGCGTTTTCCGAAGGGACGTGTCTAACTCCCCACATTACATTTAGTGTTAGGCACGTCTAAAATTTGAGACTCTTTATAGAAATTATTAATAGGCCGCAAAAATCTTTGGGTGTCCTGAGCTCCCCGTAAACCACCTTAGTCCTGTCACCGGTGGTGACTACATTTTTAATTATCGTCGTCTCAGATTTACATTATCAGTCACTCTCTTCACAAATCAACTACCAAACACTCATATTAATAACCCACCAAATCTACCAAGCAAATATGGATCGCATAAACACATACAATATACACATAAGTAAACGACAAAGAGTTCATCTGATGGCGTAGACGACTCAAACCACCACCTTATTTACCATCTACGTGTGAGGGTGCACCTCCATAACGACGACCGCGTGTTACCTGATGTGTCGTTGCATGGTGTTAATTTTATGATTCAAGTTTTAAATTTATATTTTGCCGAATTAACCAAAAACAACATTTTAACGGCCAGTGTACCCGGTCGGTGGTAGTTTCGTGGTAAGTTGGGTGTCGATCACTAAGAGCGAGAAACAATCTTTCAATTTATTAATATTTTGGTTATCTAAAGTAAGTTAATTATATTCTATGTTAAACCTATGCTAAACCTATGTTAATCCTTAAATCTAACTTATATGGGAGGTTTTCAGCCTGTAGAGACTGGCACGGGTTTGTGTTGACATAAAATCAACTTAAACACTAACAACACACGCAAGCAAATAATCAGAAGATAAAAGAGCGGTCTAGCCAAATAAAGAAAACGAATTACACATTATTAAAATCCAATCAGAACGTTGTTTGTTTATTTAGTTCAATGATTACTTACTCGAGGTAGAATAAACATTCCTTAATTTAAAGTTGTACTCTCCTTAAACCTAGACACGTAGAATTCTGTCACAATTAAACGCATCCGCATAAAGCATCCTTATTTGCTGATTATAATATATCTTAGGGATTAAAGCAATGGTGATCTTGTTAAACCCTGACTCATAGAGACTTTACCCACTTACTGCTTAATGGCAATTCATACACTAGTAGTCCACTAACCAAGTCTTTACCAATTAATCGAGAACATACTCGTTGATCCCTGGGTCACCTGCCGGTCCAACTAAGCTCACAATCTAAGGCCAATCCCGGCATCTAGATTACTTGGTCTGTATCACTAGATCCAGTTGAATGATAGGTCGCATACAAAAAGCACGTAAACAAGCATAAATTGATAAACATAAACAAGCAATCAACGATAAATTAAGCAATTGAGATAAACAAACCAAACATTCAGATCTTCATAATAATGGCTAATACCCGAAGGTATTAGCCTTCAAACGTCATAATCAATACAAGAGTAATAATTTAACCAAGGTAAATTAACCGAGTTAACGAATGATACCAAAAACTAAACGATTACAAGAGTATAGGAGATTACAAGTTGTTTCCTATGAAATTAATCACGTTGCAAGACCTCTTCTGCTCTTCTTCTCCTCTAAAAATTGACTTTTATGGTTTAGGTATAGAAAATATGATTTAGCACACTTAAAACTCGTTTTTAAGCTTTCTATTTGTAAGGTCTGAAAAAAGGTCGATACGGCGTATTTGGGATTTTTTGGAGTAGGGACCACGTTTGATATTTTACAAAATATTTTATTTCCATGTAGCTTGAATACGGCGTATTGGTCTTTCCTGGATACGACGTATTGGATCTTGTTTTCTTCGTGGTCTTTAGTGAAGTGCAGGCATAGATACGTCGTATCATCCTTGATGGATACGGCGTATTGGTTGTCAGAATAATAATCTCTAAATATCTTCGTTTAAGCTCCAGAATGCGTGCCTTTTAGTTAACTTTCACCAAGTACTCCATAATTACTACAATTCTCAAATACAAACGATTAAGTAACAATTCTTTGCAATAATTATATAAAATGGGTTATTTACATGGGATAAATGATGCTATAAAAGTAACTTATTTTATGTCGTCAAATATCCCCCCACTTGAATCCTACTTGTCCTCAAGTAGCCTTCGGAAGTTTATAAAAATGTATCCCTAAGGATTTTTCCGGTTAAGCATTTATTTGATCTATTACAAGTACACAGTCAAACACCTCATGAAATAGAAAGATGAAAACACTCAAATCACTCAACTAATCTATGTGGTAACATGTAACTAATTCTCTCAATTGCTCGGTCGTGACGAGTATTCTATCATAGGCTTGGCAAGGATACACATCTCCACCACTAGAGCTAAGGAGTAACAAGTTTATAAAGCTAAACTGGGTTTTTATTATAAGGCTTATGGTTGATCATTCTACAATATTTCACCAAAAGTACTACACCAACAAGGCAGCTAAAGCACACATATATGGCCGTAATGACGGAATAGACATGTGTGTTCGATCACATCCCCATTCGAGTTTAACCAAGGGTTAGGATAAATAATGACTTATGGTAGGGATCTTCTAACTTTCACCAATAGTAATAAACCAACAAGGCAGTTGAGACATGCATACATGGCCTAACGACGAAATAGACATGCATGCTGCACACATCCTCATTCGCGTAAAACCCATGGTTAATGATTAGGAAAGAGAATTAAATTGTTGTTAAACAAAAATTATGAAACAAATAGACTAGGTCCAAGATATAAGTTGCTAGACATTTTTTTCCCGACCGTTACCATGATAAGGATACAACTATTTACAAACGTCTTGATCATTGATCAAAAACAACAACCTGAGTTGACGTTCCCGCAACGGTCAACTTCCCAATCATCCCATACTTTATATACTTTTACAAGACAAGTGGCGATATCTACCACATTATACAAAACTTTACATCGTTGACTTATAAGACGTATCAACGAATAATCGATCATTCATATAATTTAATTTTTTTTTCACTATACTATACTACGAAACTCGGTGTAATTTCACCATCTTCACGATCATAATACCTCCGGATAATTCCTTCGATAATTCTTCATTCTTCGGATGTACCAATAATTATGTTGGTAGTAAAAATACACGAGTTTTGACTACTTTATACATTCCCATTTGCAATGTGCAATTTTATTCCCAGTCGTACCAAATATAGAAAATCGACACAAGACTCGGGAAATACATACTTTACACTTTAAGCAACTAGCAACTAATAAATAGACTTAATCTAACATGTTGGGAATTATATTTGAGTTGATAAGATAAAACACGAATGAAACAAGATGGAAACAAAAGGACCAAAGTCGTCAT
>BQNB010030774.1:19757-47257 GCA_026074375.1 Tanacetum coccineum
CGAATGACTTGTCCCCTTTGCTGAATGTGTTCACCTTCGTCTTAACATTAGGAATATTCTGGGCATAGCTATTAGTCACATCAGCCTTAGGCCCCTTACCATGAGATCTTTGAAAATGAGCAATATTAGCTTGAATCTTATATCGGTCTATCCAAACAGTGCACAAGTTGTTTACTAACCTCTTCGTGTTGAACACATTGATGAACCTCACAAAACCAAAGCGTTTACCATATTTATCTCTTTTGATCGGAATAAAAGAATCCACCACATGGCCATATTGTTTACACGCCTGAAAGAGATCCTTCGCATTAATCGAATCAGGGATATTAGAGATATACACGGATGTGAATATCCAAGCCACATCGTCCTCCTTGGAACGAAAATTAACCATATCAAAATCAAACAAAACTTAAGAAATGAGGATCAAATTAAAACTAAAAAAGCTTTGGATTGAAGGGAGATCGTTATGTAATGAATGGTGATACCAGCAGATCAAACGGAAAGATGGAAGCGATTACCCATGGCGGCGGCGGCTACCCTTAACATGGACTACCAAAATCTTATAGAACCCTAAACGCCTGAGCAAAAGGCTACTAAAAAGATATTGCACATAATTCTTAGTCAAACGCTATCGTTCGCTATGGTCATTCTATATGTATACGAATTTAGATATGTTAAATTGAAAGCTGAATTGAAAATCATCAAAAGAGTAATACGGATAAAGTGGTGTTGTCAATGAGATGATGTCACGTCATATTCGGTGCGCAAAAGATCTATATAGCGCACCATGTTTACTAAATGCCAAAAAAAAAGATTTTCGAATTACGTTCAGATATTTAAATACGTTTCCTTATCCATTTGAGATTTCATTGAGATTTTCTTATCTATTTGGGACATTTTTTCTATAAATTAAGAAATATAGCGAGTTAGTCTTCCACATTTGTAATTAATATAGGCTATTCAAGAGAAAAATTTTCGTTATGTCTTGTTAGAGAAGACCCCACACCAAAAATAACGCACCAAAACATGAAAGCGACAAATCAATTTTCGAATTTAACTTTTATGGAACAAGTGAATTTTTTTGGGATATTTCGCATGGTTAAAACTTGGCAGTTACTGTATTTTTTTTATGGAACAAGTAAATGAGATGATAGTAAAAAAGGGAGAGTATATAGGTAAGTGGGGTATATGTGGGAAAATTAAGACTATTAATGATTTGGTGCACAAAATATGAAAATAGCGCACCAAAGTGGGCCCTTGCGCACCATCTAGGCCTAATCGGTAAAAGAGTTTGAATTGAGTATGAAATTAAAAACAACTTATGTATTGGGAAGGTATTTGTAATTGATTTATGTTGATATTCAGAAAATTAATAATACATATGGGCGTACATGCCAAATAAATAGTACCAAGTTTGGTCATAAAGTAATGTTAAAAGACATTTTTTTTAATTATTACTACTTTATCTTGATTTGAGTATAAAACTAAAAAGCTAAAGAATAATATGAATGTTTGAATGTGAACGGGTTCACTTTTGAATTCTTTAGAAAATTTTGGAAGGTTATTGGTCCGGATTTCTGTGAAGCAGTTGAGTATTTCTTTAAACAGGGCTCGTTCTCTAAGGGTTGTAACTCTTCTTTTATTGCTCTAATCCCAAAAGTCCTGGATGCAAAATTCGTAAACGATTATCGCCCTATTAGTTTAATAGGGTGTATTTATAAGGTCATCACTAAGATTTTGGCAAGTCGTTTGGCTATGGTTATAGCAGGCCTTGTGTCTAACACTCAATCCGCGTTTGTTGCTGGAAGACAGATCTTGGATGGTCCTTTCATTCTTAACGAAGTGCTTGATTGGTGTAAAAGGAAGAAAAAGAAAGCGTTGTTTTTTAAAGTTGATTTTGCTAAGGCTTATGACTCGGTTCGTTGGGACTTCTTGCTTGACGTCCTTGAGGCTTTTGGATTCGGTTCGACTTGGTGTACTTGGATTAGAGGTATTTCTGATTTTGCTAAGGCTTCGTTACTAGTTAATGGAAGTCCGTCTGACGAGTTTCATATTCATCGGGGTCTTAAACAAGGTGATCCGCTATCGCCTTTTCTTTTTATTCTTGTTATGGAAGCTTTGCATTTATCCGTTTGTAAAGCAGTTGATGAAGATGTGTTTAAAGGCATTCAGTTACAGGGGTCTTTGGCTTTATCTCATTTATTTTATGCGGATGACGCCTTTTTTATGGGTGAATGGTCTGATAATAATTTGAGAGGTATTATCAATATTCTTAAATGTTTCCATCTCGCGTCGGGATTACAGATTAATATTCATAAGAGCCAAATTTTGGGTGTGGGGGTCTCGCGGTCTAGAGTTGAGGATATGGCTTCTTCTTTAGGTTGCACTATTATGGAAAACAAGTTCCGTTATCTTGGGGTTATGGTGGGGGCTGGGATGACTCGTCATAAGGCTTGGGATGATGTAATTTTAAAGCTTCAATCGCGTTTGTCTAAATGGAAAGCGAAAACCCTCTCGATTGGTGGTAGGCTTACTTTGTTAAAATCAGTTCTCGGTGCATCTCCCCTTTATAACATGTCCATTTTTAAGGTTCCTAAAGGCGTGCTTAAGGTTATGGAGTCAATTCGTAGTAACTTCTTTAAAGGTGCCAGCATGTTGGAGAAAAAAATTTCCTGGATTGCTTGGGATAAGGTGTTAGCTTCGAAGAAGAAAGGGGGTCTTGGGGTTTCGAGTTATTTCGCTCTTAATCGAGCGCTCCTCTTAAAGTGGGTTTGGCGTTTCGTTTCGCAAGATGATTCTTTGTGGTTTCGTGTTATCCAAGCGGTTCATGGGGATAAGATTGATTCTCATTCAGTTCGTAAGGTTTCCATATGGAGTTCGATTTTGAAGGAAGTTCAAGTGCTTAAGTCATCTGGATTTGATTTCTTGTCGTATTGCTCTAAACGTATCGGGGATGGTCAATCTACTAGTTTTTGGAAAGAGACTTGGATAGGGGATATTCCCTTGTGTGAGTTGTGTCCGCGTTTGTTTGCCCTTGATTCTGCTCCCAATATTTGTGTGGCGGCTAACATGGCTGGCCCCCTGGATACGTCTTTTCGGAGATCAGTTAGAGGAGGGGTTGAATAGCAAGAATTCTCAGATTTAAGTTCGTTTTTGAATTCAGTGGTTCTTTTAACGTCTAATGATCGATGGTATTTCTCCCTTTCTAGCAGTGGTGAACTTAGTGTGAAAGATACTCGTCTTGTTATTGATGATTTGGTGCTTCCCTCTCATTCTGAGCCGACTAGGTGGGTTAAGTTAATTCCTATTAAGATTAATGTTTTTATGTGGCGAGCTCGTCGGGGGTGTTTGCCTACTAGATACAATCTGGTCCAAAAAGGTGTTATTTTGGAGTCCACTTCTTGCCCGGTTTGTTTTTCGGATGAAGAGGATGTCCATCATTTGTTATTTCGATGTTCTCTATCTCAGGAGGTTTTGCATCGTGTTTGCCGTTGGTGGGAGATCGATTTCCAGCTTTGGCGTTCGTTCTCAGAATGGGACGAGTGGTTCTCTTCTATTCGTCTTCCGGGTTCAGTTAAAGGTTTTTTGGAAGGAGTCTTCTACGTTGCTTGGTGGTTTATTTGGGGATTTCGGAATCGTTCTACTTTTGATGTTAATAAGCCGTCTAGATCGATCCTTTTTGAGAATATTGTCTCTTCCTCCTTTCTTTGGTGTAATAGTAGGTGTAGTAGAAAGTTCTCTAGGGATGATTGGCTTAAAAACCCGCATTTAATATCTTTGTAATTTCTTTTCTAGCTCCTTGCTAGTTTATAAAATTTTGCCGTTCAAAAAAAAAAAAAAGGAGCAAACATGATAGGAAACGGTGTTTGGATTTGCGTAGTCTGAAAGAAATTGTAATGAAAGCCATAAAGAGAATGATTGGTTAGAAAGTGTCGATAGGATCTATTTTAATAAAGTTTGTTTTGAGCATTCCATAAGCTTGGTACCCTAAACATATAACTTCTGATTAAAAGGGAGTTTGGTTCACTTTTTTGACATGCATTTGGCTATAGTGATATTCATCATCTACATCCCATCCAAAGTCCAAAATTCTTTCTTCTAGTTGTTTTCTCGAGGTAAAATTGATAAGCTATCCAACGGTTTGTAATTAACCGTGATATTACATCATTCTAGAAAGAAAGCAAGAAAGAAACAAAATGATGAGTTCAAAACATAACCAAAAACGTTCCGCCTAGACTTGCAAGTTGTTTTGTACTTTAACCTCAACTAGCAGAAAAGGCATTTAAAATTCTAGATAGATTACGAAATAGTAAACTTGAGACGTAGTGCTGATTGATAACCATAACCTCTCCTTTTGTATTTTTGAAGACCCCAAAAATGACCACACAGTCTTGCTTAGATTTGTAGCAGTCCTGGGCAGATACAAATCATGGTTTTGTCAGTTCACAATAATCCCACATACTGGAACCAAATCAAAATAATTCAATTCAGATAAAAACTATAGATTTACCTTTTAACGAATCAGTAGAAACTAACAGAAAAATGATCATTAACAGTATGCGGTATGCTATTGATAAATGAATTGATGTCTTATTTACATATATAATAGCTTAAGAGGAAAAACGTCAAATGGGCCGATAGGTCAAACCTGTTATGACTTTATATATCACAACTATTCACTAACTTATAAAAATGATTACCATATTCAAAATAAATTGAAGATTCTTGCAAAGTATGAAAGATTATCTTTAGCATTTTCTTTCGTTTTTAATTTCAAATATACCTGTTGGTTCTTTCACTTTTTTCTAATATTTTGGTTCTTATGTTGTTTAAGTGAAAATAAGATGCTATTACGCCTTTTTAATAACTATAAAAAATGATTGCCATGAAAGATTACAAGCTTAATTTTTTTCATTGAGATTGTTGAATCATACTAGCTATCAAACAGTCAAAACAAAATCATACAGAGCTTTTGAATCATTCAAGGAACTAAATCATTCAATGCTAAATCATTTTATTTTATCAAACAGCCCATAGGCATCTCATTTTCATGTTGTGTTGCAGTAAGAGAATGAACTTATGGAAACTAGAGTATGCATAATCTCGGTTTTTTTTTTTTTTTTTTTTTTTTTTTTTTTTTTTTTTTTAATAAGTACGCCTTTTGCCTTCAAATTATTCGTATGGAGATGTGAGGATGTCAAGTAACAAGAGGTGACATCAGTGAAGCGATGGATATTTCCTCCTATTTAGGATAAAAAAACTGAGGTAGATTTAGCCACATGAATTGTTTAATCAGTGGCTATTTATCTGTTACTCCTATTTAGGATATTTCCTCCTTTTTCCACCTCGATCGTCCTTTCGTGATATTTTTCAGTGTAAATCTGGACACATGCTTACTAATTTACTGTGAAAATTTGTGACTGATACATCTATATAAACAAGCTTTATTTATCGTTGATTTCGGCGCTGCAGGTAAAAGTTGAGGATGTACGTGTTTAGCAAGCACGCTGTTTATTTCGGTCAAGAAAGATTAGACTTCTAACGTTCGCCTGCACGCATTTAAATTGTTGGACATCTTTTCTTCTCTTTGTAAATAAAGTTAAATTTTTCATGGAAGAGATTGCTTTTGTTCGAGAAACTTGAGTATTTTATCTGCTGTAGTAAAGGTAGTTTATTCGATACAATTTAGTGATATACAGTAGAATTTGTTTGTTTAGTGGGTTGGTTCGACCTCAAGGGAATGAAACTTATTGTTTCAGTTTAGTTTATTCCATACCATTTAGTCATATAGTATTTGTGTGTGTATGAATAATGTTAAATTTAGCATCTTTTTGGGCTTTCAGATTAAAAAACGCTATATACAAAATGCACCGCGGCGAAGCGCGGGTGTCAAAATCTTGTTGTAAACAAAAGGAAGATGTGATAAATTTGATGCATTTTTAAACAATAACAAAGACACTATAGGCATCAATTTAAAAATCGGTCACAAAAAGAAAAAAGTTAAATAAACTAACATTTTGTATAATACATTCCAAATAAATCTATACTACTTTATAAAGCATTTAACTCATCTATTTTTAGAAGTCTTAAAAAATTAAGTAAAAATGATTACTTTATTGGGAAAGATGTAAAACCATTAGAAAATGTTTATCATGCACATTTAAAAGCCTTTAAAATCCTTTAATAGCCAAAACGTGTAACAGCCCAAAACATGTAACAACCAATTAAATGGTAAAGTTGTAACGACCCATATACGTTTTTTATTACAGTCAACTTGTAACTGTTAACATTGATATTGTCATCAATTCAGTCAAATTGTAATTGCTGCATTCATGTGGTCAATTTGTAACGGTCCATTAAACATCATTTAAGTGTAAACCACAAACTCAAATACGAGTATAAAAACCTAACACACTAACAAAATTCATTACACCATTTTCATCTCTCTTAAAAACATAAACACCTTTCTCTTTCTTTCTTCAAACCACCAAATTCCGCCGTCTCACATATTAGATTTTGTCGCTACTACCGTTTAGTTCTGCCACCACCTTTGCCAACATCATGTGCCGTCAGCCGCTACCGTCGACATTGTCTCCGCCGTCTGCCAAGCTAATGATCATGGCTTTGGAGGAATACGGGAACCAAAGCAGAAGAGGAATACGGGTACCAAGAAATGGAGGTCTTCTTATTCTGGTGACGTCATTTTAAAAAAAAGGTGATGAAGGTTTTGGAGATAAATGAAGAGGGTTTAAGATGTTTGATTTGGATGATTTTGTTAAAATGTTTGACGACATCATGGTTAATTGTTGCAAGGATGATTTCAAGAAATGTTGAAGGCTTATGAATTAATGATTGATCTGCAAAGCATCCGTGATCCTGAATCTATTAACTTTTAATGAAGTGGCTGAAATTTTTAGTTAGTTTTTTTATCATGTTATGTTAGCGATTTGGTGATTGTAGTTTTGAATTAATGATCGATGATGATGATGATGATAACCCGTTTGGGGTTTATTTTGTCGAATTGTTAGAATTTTAATATTTGATTTATGATTATTGGGGTGTTTGGAATTGTTCAATTTACTTAATTACTATTTACATTGTACAGTAAATTTTTTTTATTATTATGTAGTTATTGTTCACTATTAAAAATAATTATTGAATTTGTCTAAGTTTATCATTTTCAAATCTTAAAAAAAGAATAAGCAATATCATTAAAAATGTGTAACCGCTTAAACCATCATTGTAACGGCCTCCAATAATTATTAGAAACGTGTAACCGCTTAAAATCATTACTATCAATAATGATTATTAAAAATGTGTAACCGCATCCATAATATAAATCCACACAAACCATTTCTTAACTCCCACACACAAATGTTTTTTGTTACTGCAAAAATAGCCTCTCAATATACACTCACTTTCACTCCTCAACTCTTACTGGTACTTACTGCACAGATTCTTTATTTTTTCATTAGAAAAATGCTTAGGCGGATAACATTTGCTCGCCGCAAAATATAATTACAGGGTACCCGTCGCCGCATTGCGCGGATACCCGACTAGTAGTTCTAAATGCGTTTTTAAAAGTTTGACAACTTTCGTCTATCTTTTAGTTTGAGGCCCCACTTTCATTTTTCATCCAAGGTCTACAAAACCCCATAAATGACCTTGCACCAAATGTTCAAAAAAGATAATACAAGTAAGGAGGTATGAGAAAAAGCATATGGATAAGAGAAGTTTCAACTGTTAAAGTGTCTTGTATTTAACTAAAGTATTGTTGTGGACTTTTAGTAGTTGGCAGTATTGGGATACGTGTCTATCACAAATAGATATATGTCTGGAATATACGTGAGCCTATAGGGTCGCACGCGTTACCTTTAGATTCAATTTATAATGTAATTGATATACTAAATGTATTATATTAATTATATTTAATGATAAGTACATAACGGTCGTTAACTAAATAGTTGTTTAACCGAAATTAACTAACGGTCGTTAGTTATTAAATAAAAGGACTTGATTGTAAAATCAAGAGAAAGAAAATTCTAGACCCCCCCCCCCCCACCACCTTTTTTCTAATGTTGCGATTGTCACTAGACACACTCTCAAAGGGATTAGGATTGCTTTCTTGCAATCCAAGTTTCATTGCCTATATAATGAACCCCCTTGGATCATTATTGGGTAATCTTTAAACCCTAAGCAAACCAAGGCTTCTTTTCTTCTTTTCCTTATCGTCTTGGCTGATCGAAACCCGCTCCCCTAAGGGATTGCAAGTCGAATTTGTCAAGGGTAAAAGAAGTGCTTCATATTGCTTATCGTTAATCAAGAACTGACATTCTAATTGAATGAATTGCTATTAAACGTGTGTGTGAAACAATAGAGGATTCTTGTTTCAGAATCTTTATATTGTTTCATTAGTGATTCGATTATTGTGTTCGAATCCAAATGTGTTTTCGTTTGATCTTCAATAACCACAACAAAAGGTAAACACGTAGTTAAGTTTTGTGTTAATTAATATGTGCTATACTTGATCTTATCCGATACGTTTACTCGTGATTATTACATGTATAAATTCCATCAGTGACATCATGAGCCATAGTTAGTGTAGTTAATTACATAAAAAATGTAAAAATGGACCTAAAACCGTATGATTCGTATGTTTTTCTTGTTTATTTTTTAATCATCCCCATATGCGTTTTTTCATGCATAAATCGACCCATACGGGTTCTTAAAAAATGTAGAAGAAAAATCCTAGGTCATGTTTAAATTTTTACGTGTAAATAATGATGTTTTACTTGCTATAATTGGTCATCATTTGACTTGTTTACATGAATTACTTGGTTAATTGATTCTCGATGATGAACACATGCATGTTATCATGGATAATATGTATTGATATGTTGATATATGTTTTATGATTAAGTGTTAATATGTTTATATGAAATTCCGATGATTATAACTTGTTATACACATGCTTGTTTAATTTTTTAGGTTGCTGATTGAGTGACGCATGTTTACTAAAAAATTCGTAACAAATCAACTGTAAAGAGTTAGGACCTCAATATTTTATGGTAGGTCCACGAGTCAGTAGGCTACAAATTTTTAGCTTACTGCTAAGGTTGGGCAAGAATCCTTCCTTGTATGGTCGGGGCTTGAAGTCGCTTAAAAATTCTGATAAACTTTTGTGCTATGTGATATATACTTGTATAAGGTTTACGTAATCGATTTTCTCGATGTATGTGGTCCGAATTATCTTGGATTTATCAAACGCAAGCGGGAGCCTTATTTAGGTATATATATTGTCCCTAGTTAGCCTTTATTAGGTTGTCATCGGCTTATAGTTTGCATGTATATTAAGTGTTAATTGTTACGATACTTGCTATATGTGTTTTAGTTGTTTACTTTTTGCTCTTTATAATTAGTTGTTGACTCATATAAATTGCAAAGGGTTTTTTGGAAAATAAAGAAACATGACTAAACCTATGAAACAAGATTTATTATAAGTTATTGTTCTTGTGAAGACTTACGTGTCATCAAGGGTTGGGCTTACTTACCGTAATGTTTTCCGCGACGAGACTTGCAAGTACATTAGTTTATAATGTGTTTTCTAAACTAAAAATTTACATTTTTATGAATGACTAAATTTCATTGGTTTTACACGTTCTAAAACGCATAGGGTTGGGTTCCCATATCGTAATTTGCTCTCGCGACGAAACGTGTAAATACACTCGAACTCCATGGTCTAAGGTTTGGATGGTTTACGTAACAAGGTGAATATCTAGGCACTACCTTGTTAATGATTACTTGACGATCGAGGGAATTCATTCTATAAGTCCCGTGATAAAGGTGCACTAATTTAGCTTGAAAAAAAACACGTCCCACCCTCTGGTGAAAGTCGACTCCACAAAAAAAACCTTAACTTCCAAACTCGATCTATCCTAACTGTTTCTCAAATCTTAATTGTTTGTTAATCATTTTTGTTTATGATCTGATTCATACACACGCTTGTTTATCAAATCCCATTAAGATTTTTTAAACAAATCAAGGTTTTTTTGGGTTGTCGCATCTTGTCTGATTGTGATCTTATTCGATTAACTTGTTCCTCTAATTCCTTCATTCTTGCTGCTCGTTTGGATTAGGGTTTCGTGGTTAAATTTTTCCTTTTTGTGACCCTAAATCGATTTTGATTCTGGCTCTCTTGTGTTATTTGAACATCGAGGGTTTTTCATCTTGTTTAAGGTTCGGATCATGTTTGGTTAATTACTTTAGTTGTGCAATTTATTGCTAGTTAAGTAGGTTTTGTTTGTGGTGGTATGAAGCGTGGCTTCTTGAGCTAAAAGGGTAGTGGGGGAGGAGGTGTAAAGGAGAAGAGTTTGAATGCTTCGAACATAGAGGTAGTAATGGATGATGTCGTACCATCTATTACAGTTGAATCTAGGAATGCTTCAAAAGAGGTGTATCACCATCTGTGGTTGACGAGACTATGACGGAGGAAAAGTAAAGTCCTTTGGTGAATAATACTGGTTTGGGATCGTATCCACCATTACCTTCGCAGGAAAGTACCTCGGCTCGTAATGCTCCCGGTAAGTCTTCGTATGCTAATGTTACTGGTAAACCAAGTGGCAAGAAAGTGAATTTTCGTACTTTGTTTACACCCGGGGGTAATGTGATTGATGTGGTTATCCCGATAGAGTCTATTATATCTTAATGATGAGTCGTTTATCCGATAAAGTCGTATTATAATCAATAAGTGAACAATTTTTTTAATACTAAAAATATGCATATAGAGGTTTTTTCCTTAAGGACGCGGGAACCTATCAGTTTGTATGCTCAACTAAGTTAGGAACACTAGGGCTATAAAAATAGTGGCTTGGACTTCAATCAATGTTTTCACTGCATCCGACAAGTTATATCTCTTTCATTATCTTTATGAGGAGGCTTTAATGCAATGCTTGAAAATGAATTCGTCGTTTTATGTCGAAATAATGCCACTTAATCAAAGGACATGGCATCCAAATGTGAACCTATTTGAAAGAAGACAGTTGGTACTGATCACAGTTTAGGATTTAACTCCTTGTTCTGTCTCCAGTTACGTGCATGTCAGCGTAGGCGATAGGCTTCTGAGTTCCCTTGTCACTATAACTAAGTACTTCTCTAATTACCTTACTCTTATAGAAACGTCATATATGAGTTGCATTAGCAATCAGGGCAGTCAAAACTATGCTAGAGCTATATTGAGACTTCGGGGAGCTGATGTTGAGTTGAAAGATAACATTGTGGCATTTTATGCCTAAATTACTATACCGGGGGAGAGCATACTATCCATGGCATTATCATGTTGAGTATGAGTGGAAACCTCCTAGATGTGCATGTTGTACGTTCTTTGCATGGGTTTCAAAAGGTAAGCGTCCCAAGAATATAAAGGTATTTGGTGAGACGAATGAATTGAAGACAGACTAAGTAAAACATCCTACAAAGTCATCCAGGCTTTTTCACCGGAAGATGGGGAATTAAACCAACAAACACAAGTTTTATACTCACCTATTTTATCTAAAATCCTTTTGCCAACGCTAGCGTAAGTAAGAAGAAAAATGTGGAATCTACTAAAGAGGTAAGTAAATCAAACCCTTTTGAGGTGCTTACCATCGTCCGAAAAAATGATATGAAAGTTATTTACAGAATGAGAACACTTAAAATTATGCCAGCAAACAGCCCACTCTATAGGAAATCTTCATCGAATGTGCACAGCAAATAGTCCCTAGTACTACTCCTATTGTTGAGAAAATTGATAAGATTGAGAAATTGATCATTGAGAGAAAAGTTACTTTGGTGGATGATGAAGGTAAACAATTAGAAAATGTTGCTTCTTCGTGTCAGTATGATAGTGAGGATGAGGTTGCATCAGTTGATAATGAAATGGCTA
This sequence comes from Tanacetum coccineum, assembly GCA_026074375.1. NCBI lineage: Eukaryota > Viridiplantae > Streptophyta > Magnoliopsida > Asterales > Asteraceae > Tanacetum > Tanacetum coccineum. The sequence goes on from BQNB010030774.1 coordinate 31,678, forward strand.
ATTGCTAAAAAGGATAGCTATGGTACACAAAGTTTTCTTGAGCAGTGGATGAAATCGTACGAGAATGCTGACTAGGGATACGACCCATACAATGATGATATGTATGAAGGTCAGGATATTCCTGATAAGCTTCAAGGTATTTGTGATAAGTTGGATATTACACTTAGGTATCATAGGAAGAAATAATTTTCTTGTATTATTGTTTCTTTTATAGGTCCTTTCTAGTTGTGTTCCTTCCTTAAAGGAAGTTGTTTGCCTATGTAATGGGCGGAGATGTGAGACTCACCCTCATCCTTTGTACTTAACTATTTTTTGGCGTAATAAAATTTACCGGTGAAACCCTTTACCAAAAAAATGCTTTAGCTTTGAAAACACATTGAATCTTCAATTTGTTAAAAAGTGTATTGTCATTATTTTTATATACACGTGCTATGTATATTAAATTTAAGTGAGATCTTGATGCTCTATAATAAAATAACTTAATTGCGTAAAGTTTTTTATTAAAACCTATGATACGAAGATGTATGCATGCTTCTTCGCACATATTTGATATACATGTTATTTGGCATATTTTATACCCTTTGAAACTAAGTCTTTGCCACCCAATTGTAAGGACACTTACAATTGCTTTTTACTTTACGTAAGACGTAGGTAAATTGCAACCCAATGTGATAATGCACTCATCGTGGGACGTTGGTGCTATAATCACACTTCTTTATTGGGTGACTTAATTGAGTTAAGATGGTAAGATCCTTAAGCCGAGGCATAGATGGGATGAAACCTGCTTACATGACACTACTTGCTTGTACTCTAGTTCCATTTGTAAGTCCTATAATGATCTAGGAATTTCACTTGTATTGCAATTATTTCTCTTCACTTACCTTTTAAATACACCATTGCTAGCAAATCAACTAATGTGATGGTGGTATGTCAATTAGGGTTCTAACCTGTAGAAAAGTAATTGTTTATATGGGTAACTAATTTTCTCTAAAGGAGTATTATTGAAAATACTAAATTTTAAACTTTTATCAGTTTTGTAGATGACATTACCTGCTCAAAAACATGAACAATTCGGCTTTCAGGTCGATGCTCGAAAGAGAAAAACTTTATGGATCATGCCTAAAAAGGTAAAATCCATCCTTTATTGTTTTGATAATTAAAAGACTTTTTTTCTTATAGTGCAAAATTAAAAATTCATCCTATATTGTTTTGATAATTAAGTTTATTGTTTTTTAATTGTGTTTTTATAATGCTTTACAACTTGGTGAAAAATTTGCAGATGGTGAGAAGTTCAAAGAATGTGTAAATTATTATTCTTTGGCAACAAACTTTCATTATTGTTTTTTACAGAAGTTCTTCAGACAAGAACTAAAAAGCTCAAGGGTCCAACAAAAGGTAAACAAAGGTATTTTAAGAAGTACCCAAGTGAGAAGGCTCGTAAAGGGTCAACTTTCCCACTGCGATGTTATAGTTAAAATTTGAAGTAAGAAACCCGTGTTCAGGTGATATACATGGTTGATAAGCATACATATGTTCTGAGCTTTAAGTTTGGTAGTCTATTCTGTTACAAATAAATTGAGAAACGCTTTGGAGCTAAGATTAGGATGAATTCAGAAATCAAATTACATGAGATTACAAGTTTGGTACTAAAAAATATAAGTGTATAGTCAGTCTAAACCAATGTAGAAATGCTAAGAGATGGACTTTAAATGAAGGTGAGTCTAGTATTAAGGATCATTATTCTTTATTGACATCTTATGCTAAGGCATTATGTTAATCAAATCAAGGATCTACCATAAAGGTTGGTGTGATGGTAAACCTTGATAACAAGACCTATTTTGATAGATCATATGTTTGATTCAAGGGTTTGAAAGAGGGTTTGAAGTTAGGAGACATTATATATTTGCTTCTTATAAAACCAAACACCAGTGAAATCATAAAAGTCATAAGAAGAATAATAGCACTAAAAGACTTGCCTTGTCAATATGTATAAATAGGATGGATGTTTAAACTTCGTGCCGATGAGGAATTAAATAATACTATCGTGGTGGCTATGACAAAACTTGTTGGTGAAGGGTTCTATTTATGCACTATACGTGTTGAGTATGAGTGGAAGCCTCCTAGGTGTTCGAGTTGCAAGGTATTTGGCCATGTTCTAGTTGAGTGTCCTAAGAAGATTTTCTCGGACGTAGTGAAGAATTTAAAGAATCCTGGACAAGCTGCTAGAGGTGTTTAGTTTGGTCCAACGGTAGGTTTTAAGCCAACTAAATAAGTTTACAAACTTGTCTATAATAAGAATAGTGGTAAAAAGAAGCAAGTTGACTTGCCTAACCAAAATGTAAGTAATTTAAACCCATTTGACGCTCTTAATTTTGTTGAAAACGGTGTTAATTTGGGTATGAATTAGGGGATTTCAAAATCGACTGGAAATGGGTCTTTAATTGTGGTACCTGGTAGTACTAACCTTGTAGTTGAAAGAATTGATAACTAGAAAGACAAATATTGATGGGAAACTCACTCTTGTGGATGATGACGGGAAGCCGATACCTAAGGTGGTCTATACGGTTAATGAGGATAGTGATAGTGAAGTGGAAGATGTGGTTGATGATCATGCAGTTTTTATGGCATCAACAAGTTTAAAAAGTGGCATTCATAGTGGATATGATATTAATATCTTGTTTGAACAATGGAGGACAACAAAATGGGATGATGATTACGACTTTTATGATGATGATCTTTATGAAAGCCATGATATGTCTGAAAATCTTCAGGCTATTTGTGATTATTTTGATATCACTGTCTGTGGTCCAAAGAAGAAATAGATTAATTTTGATGTTTTTCGAGTCAATTGTAATCTAGTTATAGTTGTATCCTCCTTTGGAGTAGTTGTGCTTGTTATGTTAGCTACCACCTATGTAACGGGCTGAGATGTGGGATTCTCCTGCATCCGTTGTACTGAATTATTTTTTGAAGTAATACATTCACCGAAGAAACCTCTACCCAAAAAATAAATAGAGTGGTTGAGGAATATGTGCATGGTTGCTTCAGGAAGGAAATATATATTAATATACTTTAACAAAACCTAGTATTTTTAGGTGAGCACGTTTCTCGATGTATACACACCCCCTTTCCCACTACCGTTCTCATTAATATACTTTACGTAAACCCACTTATTCCTCTATTCCTCTTCCTCTTCCACTTCCGTTTCTTATTAATATACTCTACCGAAACCCACTTCTTCCTTTCTCACTTCTGTTCTATCCCTCTCCTATGTTTATCACGCATGTGGAATTTGTGTTTTCCACTTTTGATTGGGGTATAGATGCTGTCAGTTTTATTATGGCGGGGTATCACGAAATCGTGTTTGTAGCCATGGCAGGTTATTTGCTCTTTGTTAAGGCTTTGTTGATGTAGCGCTGCATTTAATTACGTTTTGTGTCGTGTCTTCTTAATGCTACTTTTTTGTAGAGTAGTTGATATTAATATCTTATGTTCACAATGTTTGTGATGATTTTGGGTTGCAGTTATATTTGGTTGTAAGTGACCTGTATCTTGGTGGGGCATCACGATATCATGTTTGCAACCATGACGGGTTGGACACTTTTTATTTGATGGTGTCGTGAAGGTGATTTACAATTTTTAGGTGAGCGCCTTTGTCGAATTATAAGAAAGTTTTTGTGTTTTCCCTTTCAATTTGGTGTTATTGTCCACTGAATGTGAATATGATAATGGGTACTATCTTATTTGAGTAGGGGGTTGTTGGGTTCTGACTTAAGTTGTTATTGTTGTTTGTGTTGAATATCAAGTTGTTTGAACTTTACTTTAGGCCTGTGTGTTTCAGTTCGTGTTGCTTATTAGATTGTTTAAACTTTAGTGTAGGCTGATTGTTATTGTTAAAGTTGGTCCGTATCTTGGCGGGACATCACGAAATTATGTTTGCCGCCATGGCAGGTTAAAACATCTTTGTTAAGTGTATGTTGATGTTGTTCTACATTTTTTATGCTTTGTATGGCGTCTGAGAGGGACAACTCGCTTGACATGGCATCACGACATCGTGTTTGCAGCCACCGTGTCTTTGGTGCCCTTTTATCCATTTCATGGCCTTGAGTTACAACTAGAACCCAACATTGTGGTCGCAGCACATTGTGGGTTGTAATATGTGCTCATTATTTTGAGTGCGACCACCAGGTTATGGTTGCAGCCATGGTGGTTTGAATATGCTCTGTTAAAACAAAACCCAGTATTTATAGACAAAATTTATATTGTTTATGGATCATGAGCGTTGTAAATGACCCATATCTTAGCAAGGCGGTATGAAAGCGTGTTTGCAGCCATGTCGGGTCTGATACATGTTTATCTGGTCCAGCGCTTGCATGTCTGAACTAAAATATTTGATTTTTTAGAATTTCTTAGGCCTATTTCTTTGCGAGGATCACGAGTTTGTCTTTCGCCTGTCGCCTTAATTTTTGGAGACTTGCGTGTATCACTTCATGTTGCTTATCAAGTTGTTTGAACTTGTGTATGGGCTTTACGTATTGCAACTGATGTAGGTTGTTAGATTGTGATTGTTGAAATTGACCCATATGCATAGAAGGATTGGAAGCCTGTGACTTGGCTGGGCAGCCTATTAAGTATGCAGCCGTTGAGTACTTCTATTTTTTCAGACCTTGTGGCTCTTATCAACGGCAATCAATCCTTTCTGTTATAGTATACAAACTAAGGCGATGATGATAACATAAAACTGAGCCTTTCATCGGATATGGAATATTTTTGGATTTCAATGCAAGGAAAAATGAGAATGGAAATAGGAGAGGAAAAAGTGGGTTTTGTTAAAGTATATTAATGATAACGGTTGTGGGAAAAGGGGTTATAAACTGTGATAGGGGTTTTGTTCCTATCACATGCGCTTGCTTGATAAAAAATACAAATATAAGCTTGCCCATGCGATAGTGTCAAAACCCTTATCAAACTGCCGATGTTATGAAGTACACTCTCATATAAACGAACAGTGTTAACATATTTCTGATAGGACATTGTGTTTGCTGGTAATTGCATGCATTTAATGTCGCAACAATTGCATACTACTGTGTTGAGGCAATGATGAATACGAGCGGTTTCAATAAAAGGACTAGAAGTCTCTGACTTGGCTGGGCAACCTATTAGGTATGCAGTCGTGGCGGACTTCCGTTTTTTTAGAACCTTTGGATCTTATCTGAGCCAACTGATCCTTCCTATTACTGTACACAAAATAAGGCGATGATGATAACACGAATCTGAGCCTTTGACCCAACCGATTTTACAATATACAAGAACAAAATTGAATCTTTATTACTAGTTTAGAAATTTCAGTGTGACGGTTAATTGATTTATGATGTGCACCAATTCTTGAGTAGCCTATGAGCGTCTAATGCATCCAGTATGATACTGTATGCGCACATAGGTTGCTCAAAAATAAGAGTGCGCGTAAGAGTTTTGAATAATAACTCTGACAGTAGTTGATAATAGTTTGTGTATTTGGATGATATTTCCATCAGAAGTGGGAGAATCAGAAGTGTATTTGATGGATGATATTTCCATCAAATTGATGAGGTAGTATGTATTGTGGCATGGAAGCTCACTAGAACTGCAGCCACAGTGCCTAACTCTAAAAAGCTGTGATGATAATATTTGGGTGTCTCTAAGCGGGTTGATTAAAATTTAGATAATGTATATCTTGGCGGGGTAAGTTTGGTAGATTTCCAGTCATGGCGGCCGTATCCTCATATCCGCTTGCTTACTTACCTGAGCCTCAAAATAAGAAGATAATTACTTTATGCATTCTTCTACAAGTGCTATGACATCAGTCTAAAAGGCCGTTACCAAGAAAGCCATTGTCTACATCGTGACACAGCGAGTTTTTTTAGCTCGCAGCCACAGTGCGTTCTTGATCGGTTTTCGTTCATGAGAATGGTGGTGATATAGATTGTGAAAGGCTATAATGAATATGAAGTTCTTCGGAAAAACTGAGATCATCCGCAGTTTGGCATGGCAGTTTATTGCACTTGAAGCCATGCCGAGTGTATCCTCTATCTTCGATTGTTGGTATATATTGTAAAAGGTTATATTTCGAGATGCATTCTCCACTTTGTAGCGTGGTATATATATATATATATATGTATGTCGATTGATTCGTATTCTTTGTTATTTGAGTTGCGTTGCTATTAAGAGGTTTTTGCTATGTAGGTTTAGTTTTAAGAATGTGGCATCTTGCGTTTCTTTCTTTGTTTATAGTGTGTCTGTGACTGCTGTGTTTATTTAAGAATTGTACATGTGTTAGGTTGAATTAATGTCTGAATCAATGCACTGTTTCAAAATAAGAAAGAAGTGGGAGAGAAATTTTTGTTAAATTATATTGTGTATTTATATGGATTTAAAATTAGTAGCTTTTTTGGCGGGGCAGGTTCATAACTTTGCAGCCATGGCGGATTTATCTTTTAGATTGTCCGTATTTTAGCAGGGCATGTTACTGATTTTGCAACCATCGCGGATAAATGTATAACGTTTCATTGAACAATGCTTTGATTAGTTAAATAATCCGGTCTCACTTTTGTGAGGCGAATGTGTAATTGTTTGCTTAGTGCCTATCGGTTGCTACATCGTGTTGGGTACCACCCAGCCGTATCTTGGCATGACATTGCTATACTGTGTTTGCAGCCATGACGGATCTTTGTCCCAATTTACTAAAGACATCCCTCTCCCACTTTCGTTCTCACAGGTTCCGGTACCATCGGCTGGTAAAATGAGATATTTACTAAACGTCTCCTTATTTCACTTTCGGTCTACCAAACTTCTCCCTACTATACTTTTGATCTTCTCTTACGATGTCTGTGTTTATCATGCATAGAGGACAGGTGTTTTCTACTTTCCAGTGGGGTAAATATGGTGTCACTTTTTTTATGGTTTGTGTGTTTGTTGTTTTGCCAGAAAGTTTCACAAAATCTGTAAGCTGTAACGTATTTGATCGTGGGTTTATGTTAACCTGAACTTGAATTTTGGTTGTTCTAATTCTTGCTTGATTGATGTTTTCATCATGGTCGGCTTATTTGGCTTATGCTTGGCTGGCCTATTACAGATTTGCTTTTTATTTTTGTGAAATATAGGCAATGATGATACTAAGACATTTGTAAGATCCTTATTGATAATTATGTGTCAAATCGGCACGTATCTTGGCAGGGAAGCACTAAGAAAATAGTGTTTGCAGCCATGGTGTGCCGAACACCTTTTCATCCGGGTCCACACATGCAAATCTGAGCGATTAAATTTAGGTACCCGTCTCTATTGACCACCCCTATGTCCATGTCAGGAGTCAACAACATTGATTTCGAGACTTAAATTATATCTCTTTGGTTGTTGACTCCTTACTTAGATGTAGGAATAATCTTTCTAGTATGCTAAGGGTTTTGGCACTTTCACGCGTGCTTACAAGTAGAAAATTACTTTTAATTCGGCATACGTGACAATAACAAAACCCTTATCGTACATTTGGATATTACGTTGTGCTTGATAAACAGCTGTCACGTATTTCATCGTAGGTTCATATTCTATTTTGGCTTATGCTTGGCGGGCCTATTCCAAGCTACCTTTTTATTTTTGCGAAATATAAGCAATGATGATAAGATGACATTTTTTAGATCTGTATTTATAATTATATGTCAAATCAGCACGTATCTTGGCGGGGCAGCACTAAGAAAATAGTGTTTACAGCCATGGTGTGTCAAACACCTTTTCATCCGGGTCTGCACTTTCAAATCTGAGCCATTAAATTTAACTATCTGTCTCTGTTGACCACCCCTGCGTCCATGTCAGGAGTTAACAACATCAATTTCGAAAGTGAAATTCTATCTCTTTAGTTGTTGACTCCTTACTTGTCAAGGATCGAAAAACACCTTTTCGGGGGGTCTTGGTTGATCAAAATACAAAAGATGAATCATTGTTATTTTAGTAGTGAGAGAAAGTAGAGAGAGGGTGAGATGAACACAAAAAGGAAAGGTTAGATTAGAAGAGAAAAGAGAAAAATACAAGTGCACATCTACCACCCCTCATGGAGAGCCATGAGGGGTATTTATACTAAAAGAAAAAGCAAACTATTCCTAGTTTACATAAATGACCCCTGCGTGACACGCAGTGTCCAAGACTAGTCCAATTCATGTGTAAGACGTCAACTTCACTAAAAAGAGAGGCTAACAATCTCCCTCCAAGATGGCGTCACACGTAAATTGGTTACAATGTTCCCTACAAGAAAAAATAAAGAAATTGATAGGAATGAAGTTCAGTATTCCTTGAGAATATCTTCGACGACCTGCTTGAATACTCCAGCTTTATTTCTTCAGCTTGTAGACGAACATACTACTGAAATCTTCAGCTCCCTCCCAAACAGACACCCCTGAGACTGATAAGAATTAATACACCGTTCTTGAGGGAGGGATGATATCATCAACATCGTCTCACTTAGGAAGCATTCCAGTTTTGTTTGAATTCAGCCCAAAATACCCGAAGTACACACTTTAATCCTTTTTTCGAAGTCGAGAACGTAGCACCAAAATCAATTAAGACCCGGAAATGCACTTTTCTCCCTCCAGGAAAGTGCCGATATGAATTGCTACACCAAAGTCAATTAAGTCCCGAGTGTACGCAATTTATCCCTCTATGTTGTCAAAATGGTAACATCAAAGTCAACTAAGTCCCGAATGTACCAAATTAAATTGTTTCACCAAAGACAACTAAGTCCCGAGTGAAAGCAATTTATCCCGCTGCATAGACAAAATTGTAACATCAAAATGGTAACGTAAAAAATCAACTAAGTACCGGATGTACACATTTCTCTCTCCAGGACGATGACTGACTGAGGAATCATCCTACACATATGTACATCTTATGCCAACCGGAACAGCTTACTTAGCTTCATAGCCCGTGATTGCATAAGCAATACTCTGTGAGAAGATGTCGGTACTCTCTTTTCAAATTTCTCTTGATCAACCCGATCTAAATCCCTTTATCTATTCTGTAGGCTAATACTGATGACCACTGATTGAAGCATATTCCTTCACTTGTGACTTAATCTTGAACTCTCCGTGTAACGAAGGAACGATGCAGAGGCAAATCTCTGAGTATCATATACTCACCCAAAAGTATACAAAAAATACATCACCACTTGAAATCTCCTCAACGACGTGAGACACTGAGTACTACAATGTAACTCTTAAAGTGATAGCTACTTTGTGGGTATAGGTAGAAAGAATCACAAAAGCAACTAGATATCCAAGTCTTCGTCACTTAACACAAGTCATCTTCGTTGTGAAAGGAGAAAGAACCAAAGACGAAATAAGTACACTCTCCGTGAAAGTCTTCTTCAATCCCAAATAAGTAACATCGTACTATAACCCCGTAGCCATTATAATTTAATACTAGCCATTATGAATGCAGGTGAATTTTGATAAGGATCGTTTTTAGTGTAATGTATTGTGTTTGTTGTGTTGTTGTTCGTGATTTTTGATGTTTTATGATCGTTAACAGATATCGGCTCAAAAAATATACCATAAACACGGACCGTCCGAATAATAAAACCCGGTCACTTTTCCATTACCCTACATAATATTGTTTTAAAACCCGGCACAATCCGATAATAACAATACCATAGTCGACCTACAAAAATAAACGATATACTAGCCCAAACCATATCACCACACTCGGCCCAAGTTTGTTGATAATACTCGAGTCCATCACAACCTTAATCAGTCCAATAAACAAATAACTTTCTCCTAGCCCAACATGTACTTGTACCCGGCCCATTCAACAAAGCCATATATTCTGTACCACATCCATATAATTAGGATTCATAACCCTAATCATATTTACACCGCCCCAATTTTTCTTCATACGCATTCATCACTTATTTCTCTCCCAAACACGAAGCTGCTCCCATCTCTTCCAAAACGCAACAAACACTCTAAACTCATAACAATCTCAGTCACTCCAATCATTGAACAACCCATGAAAGTACAAAACCTTTATCTTGAACAACTTATCCCCACGGCAAAAGCACATACGAGTCAACATAAGCACGCGTACCCTTTGTTCTTCAACGTATATGGCTGCAAGATCTCATAAGAGGTCTCGGGTAGGTTTGATTGATTGTTTCAAGTCTCAAACGAAACCAAGATTGACAATAATATAATTGTTATTCGTCAATCTTGATATTCGAAAATTTAAAGAGGGATTTTACCCTTCACCAAGATCTGTGATGATTTTTTTTTGTACAAACCCAAAGAGTCTCTGAGAGATTTCTAATATAGGTTGACAAAATCTGAGATCATTTTAATCCTTTAAATATTTTAGAGTCTTGTTGTCTAGAGATGGAGATGGAGTTGGAGTTGAGATTTGTGACGAGGGGTTTAGGTTAGATTGTTTGGATTTGGTGATGCTTGAGGCTGTTGTAATTTGTTTGAGGTTGTTGTTGATGGCAGAAGTTGGTTAATTGTTGTGGTGAAATAGAGTCTGTATTCTATCTTCTACTTTTCAGTCCTTTTGATTGACCAGACTCGTATGAGTTGACTCGGTTGGGTTTTGTCCGGTTCACACTTGAAGAACAAGTTGTTTGGTTCCAACTGATTTCAAGTTGTTCGGTTCTAACTTGTTTCAAGTTGTTCGGTTGTTAAAATAGAAACAGGTTGTTCGGTTGATAAAGTTTTTGAGCTGTTCGGTTCCTACAAGAGACAGGTTGTTCGGTTTGTAAAAACTCCAAATCGTACACTCGTCCTTGTCTTCTTGTCTTTTCCAGAAACCACAAAAACAACCAGTGTCCTTGTTTTCTAAAATCGTGGATCTGTGTTTTCTTGACTCAACCGGTGAGGTCCACAAAGGACAATAAGCAAACCAAAAATAAGCATAAGATATAAGCTATTAGCATCAGAAATAAGCCACAATGAAAAAGCTTATAAAAAGCTTGAAAATAAAGCTGGGAAAGTGAAGAAATAACCAGATCTTGTGATGAGTTTTCATAAAGAAGGTAGAAAAAAAACTGTTATAAAAAAAATGCGCGGCTTTTTTCTCAGCCAAATAAACCCAAGAATCAGCTTAATAACAAGCCAAAAAAACTGTAAAAACACAACACACGATACAAAACACTTTTGATACCAATTGTCAAGGATTGAAAAACACCTTTTCGGGGGGTCTTGGTTGATCAAAATACAAAAGATGAATCATTGTTATTTTAATAGTGAGAGAGTAAATAGATTGTGAGATAACACAAAAAGGAAATGTTAGATTAGAAGATAAAAGAGAAAAATACTAGTGCACATCTACCACCTCTCATGGAGAGCCATGAGCGGTATTTATACTAAAAGAAAAAGCAAACTGTTCCTAGTTTACATAAATGACTCTTGCGTGACACGCAGTGTCCAAGACTAGTCCAATTCATGTGTAAGACGCAAGCTTCACTAAAAAGCGAAGCTAACATTACTTGGACGTGGGAATGATCTTCAGAGTGTGTTGAGGGTTTTGGTACTTTCATGCGTGCTTAAATGTAGAAAATGACTTCTAATTCGGCATACGTGACAGTCACAAAACCCTTATCGTATATTCGGATATAGCGTTATGCTTGATAAACATTGTCTAATGTCGCACTGGTTGCATCCTACAGCTATGAGGCGATGATTAGTATGAGCAGGTACAATAAAAGAAGCGATTGTCTGTAACTTGGTTAGGCAACCCGTTAGGTGTGCATCCATGCCAGACTTACACTTTTTCCTAACCTCAAGCTCTTATCAGACGCCAGCTTCACTAAAAAGCGAGGCTAACATTACTTGGACGTGGGAATTATCTTCAGAGTGTGTTGAGGGTTTTGGTACTTTCATGCGTGCTTAAATGTAGAAAATGACTTCTAATTCGGCATACGTGACAGTCACAAAACCCTTATCGTATATTCGGATATAGCGTTATGCTTGATAAACATTGTTTACATCTGATGTCCCACCGGTTGCGTCCTACAGTTATGAGGCGATGATGAGTATGAGCAGGTACAATAAAAGAAGCGATCGTCTGTAACTTGGTTAGGCAACCCGTTAGGTGTGCATCCATGCCAGACTTACACTTTTTTCCTAACCTCAAATATAAAATTATAAAAAATAATTTCTTACAAATACTTTATTTATAAACTCTGCATTTTAATCTATAATCTTACTATTTTTTTAAAAATATAATTTATATTTAATCTATATATTAATAATCTTAATAAAATTAATATAATTAATATCATTATCTATAATATAAATTTTTATTTTCCCAAGAGAAACACAACAATAACAAAAAAAAGAAAAAACAAAAAAAAAAAAAAAAAAAAGAACAAAACTCCAAAGTAGACCATGTTTTTCTAAAAACGTGGATCTGCTCTTTTCTACTAGAAATCAAACAACGGTGAGAGCTCCAACAAGAAGCGGACAATAGCAAGACCCAAAAATAAGCATAAATCTAAACAAAGCTAGTTAGACCATCAAGCAAAATAAGCCAACACAAATATGACAAAACAAACAAAGCTTATAAAAAAAGGCTTGCGAAAAAATACAAAAAAGCGCATAAAACCTAAAGAAAGAAAAAGAAGTCTGAGAAAGAAAAAATAAAAAACACCAAAACACGAATAACTTGCAATATGAATGAGAAAATATTCTATCTAAAAAAAGAAACAAAAGTAATTGAAAAACAAAATAATAAAAAAAAAAAACGACGTTATAGAAAAACAAAAAAAAAAAAAAAAAAAAAAAAAAAAATAAAAAAAAAAAAAAACAAAAAACAAAATCAAACATCAAACAAAAAAAAATAATAGAACAAAAAAAAACAAAAAAAAAAAAACTAACAACTAAATTGCGCGAAAAAAATAAAAAAACACCAGGTTAAAAAAAAAAAAAATAAGAAAAAATAATAGCAGGCAAAAGCAAAAAGAAAAAAAAAAAAAACAACCAAAAAAGCAAGAACATAAAATTTAAAGGAAAAAAAAAAAAAAAACAAAGAAAGAAAAAAAGTAACAAACACACCCAAACAAAAATAAACCCCACAACCCACAACTACCCAAAAAAACACACAAACACTAAAAAACAATAGAAAAAAAAAAACATAAAAAAAATAAGAACCAACAGACGAAAAAAAACACAAACAACATACCAACAAATTAAAAAAAAACAAAAAAAAAAATTGGCGAACCTACAAGCACATATCTATATCATTCTCTAATTCTATAATAATATTTACGAATCAAACAAAAAAACCAATAAAAAAAAAGAAAAAAAACAAGCATAAAAAAAAAAAACACACACCAAAAAATAAAAACAAAAATACCACAAAAAGAAAAATAAAAAATCATCAAAGACTATAACTACCAACAAAAAAGAACTTTTAAAAAACACAAAAAAAAAACAGAAGCAAAGAAAAAAAAAAAAAAAAAAAAAAAAACCAAAAAACAACAAAAAAACACAATGCGGACAAAAAAAAAAAAAAAAAAAAAAAAAAAAAAAAAAAAAAAAAAAAAAAAAAAAAAAAAAAAAAAAAAAAACAAAACAAAAAAAAAAAAAAAAAAAAAAAAAAAAAAAACAACAAAAAAAAAAAAAAAAAAAAAAAAAAAAAAAAAAAAAAAAAAAAAAAAAAAAAAAAAAAAAAAACAAAAAAAAAAAAAAACAAAAAAAAAAAAAAACCAAAATAAACAGATCGTACAAAGAAAAAAAAATAACAAAACGAATATACACAAAAAAAACACATTCTTGATAAAAATACCAAAAAAACCAATATTGACACCAAAGGATATAATGAAAAAAAAACAAAAACAAAAAAAAAGGAAACAAAACTAAAACAACACATATAAAAAACACCAATCCTATTTATCTATAATTCTTCTCAATATCAATTCGAGGGGGGCGGAGGGGTAAACACGGGCATTCAATCTTCAGGAGCGGAGCGCGATACCTTATCATTTTTCTTTAACAACTCATAATAATCAATTCAAAATTATCACAATATACAAACTTATTAATTATATCTTTATACAAACACACACCTTTTTTAAAAAATATTATCAAACTATATGTTATAATACTTCAACACATCTATAAAAAAATCATTTCGGGGGGGGGCGGGGTCGTATTAGGTCGATCAAATACAAAAGATTCACAACATCATTGTTTATTCTCATAATTAATAGTGAGTGAGTAAAATAATTGTGAGATAACACGAAAAAGGAAAATTGTCATCAGATTAGAACATAAAAAAGAAAAATACTAGTGCAACCACCTCAAACCACCATCTCATGGTAGAGCCATGAGCGTATTTAAAACTAAAAAAAAAGCAAACAGTTATCCTATTTTATAACATAAATAGACTCTTGCGTGACTACGCACATCCAAGAAACTACCCTCCCGAACTCACATAGTTCGCAAAAGAAACCCAGCAAGTCAGTCAACTAAAAAGCGAATCCTACATAATAGATAACAGTACTACTTTGGAACGTGGAATGTTCTTCAATGTGCTCTGAGTTTTGTACTTTCATCGCGTCTTACACCACTGTAAGAATACATACTATCTCAACTTCCACTACCACACTCACTAAAATCGCCCCCCACACATAACCGTGACAACCCCCTCAAACCTACCCCACCAAAAACCCAACATAACCAAACCCCTTCCCCCATATACACAATCCACCCATAAATCCCTCACCCCCCCCTCCCTCCCCCACAAAACCCTTATCTGATATTCGATATAGCCGTTACTGCTTGAATACACCACCAACATCCGCGATCTAAAATGTACGCAAACAACCAACAAACCAGAACACCGATTATCTGACAGTCTCCTCCTACTAAACAGCTATGCGCCCCCCAGGCGATGATTAGTATGCAGCAATGGAGTACAATAAAAGAAGCGATTGTCTGTTCAACATAACCTTGCGTTAGCTATAACCCGACAAAAACAAACACCGCCGGTTAGTAGTGCATCCACTAGATAAAAGAAAAGCCAAAGAAAACATTACTAACTTTATTTCCTCTAAACCATCAAGCTCATTAATCTGCGGCAAACAAATCAACACTAATTATATTATTCTCTTCTAATTTAGACATTTTTTTCTTTTTTCTGCAGAGCATCGATATTTTAGCATATCACTTTAAAAAACTATTATAAATCTACTAAAAATACACAACTAAAAATACTAAACAAAATGTGCAGAAAAAGTCACATGTAAACAAATAGATAGCTTAAAAAAAGAAGAAAAAAAAAAACGGGAGATAGACTGAACCCTCACAATAAAAAAACAAAATAAAATTAGTATTATTCAAATATAAACATATTTTTAATTTCATAACAAATACAACAAATATTATAAATAAAAACAAAATAAAATAATATAAGTAAAAAAAAACAAAAAATAAAAAACAAAATAAAAAAAAAAAAAAAAAAAAAAAAAAAATTTTAAAAGAAAAAAAAAAAAAATATAAAAAAAAAAAAAAAAAAAAAAAAAAAAAAAAAAAAAAAAAAAAAATAAAAATTAAAAAAATAAAAAAAA
>BQNB010030774.1:52257-54565 GCA_026074375.1 Tanacetum coccineum
TAAGTACTAATTTTCATAGCAGTTGATATTATTAGAAATAGAAATGAGACACTATTTGTTTTCGAATATTATCGTATATCAAAGAACACTTGCACATAATTAGTCACATGCAGATAACATAATTAATCACTATTGACTATCCTATTATAACCTAGTTAATACATAATTTGAGTGGTTTACTACTAATTAACGCTTGTATTTGTACACTTACTAACATATTTCTTGACACGCAATATGAACTGTAGAAGGAACAAGATTAATAATTAAGAAAGAAGCCATGCATCTAATCCTAAGCTATTGTCATAATCTGTTGTAGTGCTCTCCCATGGCCATGACAAAATGTCATCTTCTTGACCTCCTAACCCTAATATACCATCTTCAACATCAAAATCCCAATTCCAATCATCATACGAAACTGTGCTAGATGAATTTGCACCACCAGCTTCTACTTGATCTTCTTTTCCCGCTACTACACTCTTGGGCTCACTTGCATTGTGTGTTTCCTCCTCACTACTCAAGACTCCATCTTTTTCTGTCAACGAAAAATCCTCATTCGGATCCATCGACATTAATTGTTGGTCCATGGTTTCAATAAAGTGAAACAATTCATCGTCACCGCTTTGCCCATCATTTAATTTATTGTCATAGCTTGGGGCACAACGGTCCATGCAAACGTCACCTTTGGCAGGTTTGGTTTGTTGTTTAATAGGTTGTTCTGATTGTCCCTTTGATAAAAGGACAACTGGAACAACCCTATGGTTACTATTATTAGAAGTGGATCTATAAGTTTTGTTGATCTTCATTGCGGACCGGCTAGTTCTACCTTTGCGTTTAATGATCGTTTGTGGGATGGTTATCGTAGGAGGGTTCGACATACTTCTTTGTGACGGGATGATTTTTCGGCTGAGATGAGAGTTCCAGTAGTTTTTGATTTCGTTGTCTGTTCGCCCGGGCAAGTGGGCTGCTATCAAAGACCACCTAATAAATACAAACGTTAAGATTCAATACATGTCACATCCAAGTGACAAAAAAAATTGATTGTCAAAATAATCATGAGTTAATGTATGTCCCATCTTTGGCCATGACACTTAATACTACCAGTAAAGGTCTTGTATCATATTTTTCAAAAAGAGAGGCAAACGATATTAATTTTTTTTAAAGATGTTACTAACTTTTTGAAGAAAAATCTCCAAAAAGTCTAAACCTCTTCACAAACTATTTAGAGTAAACTGCAAAAATCATCCTTTTGGTTTGTACTTTTTGACACTAATCATCCTTAGCCGATACTATTGGCAATAATCATCCTTGAGCGCTGAAACGTTCAGCAAAAATCATCTCTCATCACGAATTATGAAAGGTAATTATGTCATTTAAAACACATAGAGATGATTTTTGTCAAAAGATGTTTAAAATAATGGATGATTTTTGCAGTTTTACCAAAAAAAAAATTAATATTCACAATTATAATTATTTTTTACTTTTTTTAATTAAATCATCATTTCATTATAATAATAGAATTTACAACAAATTAGAGGGGATCGGAGATACTATCTGGGTCTTCACTCATTTGCGTGAAAGGCGATGTTATTATTATATTTATTTAATTCTATTATATTTATTTGTAATTTACTTATTATTATTATTTTTTATTTATTATAAATCACTTTATTAGAAATTTAAGGGATTTATAAAAAAATATTGGGAAGCCCCAGTCAGATAAACACACACATGAAGGTGATTTATTGGGAAGCCCCAATATTTTTTTATAAATCTCTTAATTTTTTAATAAAATGATTTATAATAAATAAAAAAATATTAATAATAAATAAATTACAAACAAATATAATAGAATTAAATAAATATAATAATAATATCGCCTTTGACGCAAACGAATGGAGACCCAGATAGTATATCCGCTTCCCTCTAATTTGTTGTAAATTTTATTATTATAATGAAGTGATGATTTAATTAAAAAAAGTAAAAAATAATTATAATTGTGAATATTAGTTTTTTTTGGTAAAACTGCAAAAATCATCCCTTAGTTTAAACATATTTTTGCAAAAATCATCCCTGTGTGTTTTAAATGACATAATTACCCTCTTTAATTCGTGGTGAGGGATGATTTTTGCCGAACGTTTCAGCACTCAGGGATGATTATTGCCAATAGTATCGATTAGGGATTATTAGTGCCAAAAAGTACAAACCACATGGATGATTTTTGCATTTTACTCAACTATTTATGTGTCATTATAGTTCTTTACTACCGGCTTATTTACCTACTATTCTATTATGTGTAGATGCATGGACA